>JAIUND010001184.1:0-40484 GCA_034699125.1 Gisinianus flammeolus
CCCGCTAAATACCCTTCTTTTGGACACAGGAGAACTACTTGTCACAGCTCCAGAATTACCTTCACTGCTTCCACTATCTGTTAATTTTGGGGTTATTAAATGAATTCATAGCAGAAATAAAATGGATAATAATCTGAACATCAAGAATGGTAAAAATAATTGAGATACTTCACAGATCTGTCGCTCTCCTCAAGGTTGAGTATCTATCATAACAGCTAAGAAATTTGAAAATCTTACTGCAATATACAAATATGTATTGCACTTTAGTATAAAAAGGCGAAAGCAAAATTATCGCAATTATTATACAATAAATTGTAAAGAGCAGGAGAGTATTGCAAAGTATATATATTTAAATTTAATAGCACCATGTAAGACTGTAGACAGGGAGCAGTTGGAATAAAAAGAATTATTTGAAAATGTCGCCGTATGCAATGTTGCATAATTCTCAGTATATATATTGGGAATGTGTATATACTCTGGATCCAGAAAAAAATAAGATTTTAGTTTTTTGTCATCGAAAGACAATCCACTCAATGCTGCCATATACGTATATGTTTTCTCATTTACCTTTTAATGCAACAATTGACCTAACTTTTCTATGGTGATCAAAATTTGGCCAAAACTTGTCCCGTTGTACTCAATTCGATCAAAACTTGATCTAGAACATAGAATTTGACCCAAATTTAGCCTAAAACCTAAAATTCCAAGAAAATTTGGCTTTACGGTCAAGTTTACGCCGAATAATGTGTTTTGGGCCAAATTATTGTCAAATTCTATGTTTTAGGCCAAATTTGGGTTAAACGTCGGGTTGAACGTTTTATATAACTTCAGTATTAGGTCGGGTTTAGGTCAAAGTATTTATTTTGGGTCAATTTTAAGTCACAATATAATTTTAGGTTAAATCTAGGTCAAATTCTCTAATTTTGTCCAAATTTAGGCGAAAACTTGTATTTTACATCAGTTTTGTTTCAAAATATTTATACTAGGCCAATTTTGGGTCAGAATATATAATTTAGGTTACATCTAGGTCAATTTATAAATTTCAGATCAAATGTAAGTCAAGATATTTATTTCAGGCCCAAGTTAGGTGAATTTTGGGTGCTGGAATTTCTCCAGGCTCTGCCTGCACGAAATTCTCCAGCCTGGTGTAGTTAGGCTGATGCCGTCGACAGGTATACTACATGGAGCAAAAACTGAGAATTTATGGTATATGCAAAAGCCAGTACTACGGTATACGCATCCTTCACTGTAAATTCAAAAATATTACTGCCTCACATGAGAATTATACAACAGTGATTGGGCACGATTTCAGACGATTTGCTAAATTCGTGCCCGATTCGAGAGAACTCCTCTCAGCCTTTTTTATACCACATGGAACTACTATGTACATGAATACGAACTTATATAGTACTGTTAGCAAATTCAAAAATAATGGGTTGACCCGTACGGGTGGCGGGTTGAAACGAGTCGACCCATGGTAAGCCTTAATCATACATACATTATTAAGCACATCTATTCTCAGCGGGAAAATTGTCTATTTTCTCTCTCCAACTTTTCCAACGGGACCCAGTAGCTAGAATCGAATTTTAAGTTAGAAGTAGGTCTTGGTTTCTCCCACAATCAGTCAGTCAGTAGGCACACGGTTTATCGTTTTTCGCAATGCGTTTCGTTTCTATTCCAAGGCTTGTATAGCGCAAACGTCGTCTGTCGGAGTTTCTCTTCTCTTTTCTCTTCCTCCTCTTCTTCTTCTACTACTATACTTTTGTACACTTCTACTTCTACCACTACTATACACTCGTCAGCAGAACTGTAATGGAAATGAGTCTGTAGCCTGTATTGACGACGACAACAGAAATTTTGGTAAAAGTAAAAAGCCTCAACCTTTTGGAGAGCGACAAAACTAGAGAGAATTTCCTGACAAAAGCCGGGAGAGAGAGCTAGATCAAAAATAATCTGGGAGGGAGAGAGTGAAAGAGAGAGATGTACTTACCGTTCTCTGCATCCCCACTAGATCGAAGGCGGGTAGAGTGAGGAAGTTGTTTGAGAACCGAGAGAGGAACGAGACCCTCTGGTTGAGCAGCATCTCCAGAGATCAACAAACGTACTAGACACATTTCTGGGCTACCTCCAGACACCTCTAATATCTCAACTTGTTGACCTTTGTGAACGGTCAGTTCACGAGTACCAGGTAATCCATTGTAGTCACTAACCACCCATGTTACATCGATGGAACTCTGTAGGGACACACAAAAATTCGAGTAAGTAAATTAGTACACAAATGGTATTATACATGGGAATGCAGGATTCCCGCAATTTTAGTACACAAAGGTCATACTGCTTTCCCTCAATGTGCGGTCACGAATCTTTACAGCATTGTCATACGAATGGAGGGAAAAGATGTGGAGGAAAAATAAAACCAATAGTTAATACACACTCATGAATACCCTTGTGTACAACAAATTCGGTACTACAATTAGAAATTATGATTGTGGTAAGTGCGAGAATGTTTGTGTAAAAGCATGAAAGCACTCAGGAGGTATAGTTGGCTTTTTCCCTTTTCAAACGACACACGTGAAATTGAGTTCAACAAAAGCCGATTCGTTTATCCCTATTATATAAGTACAAAAGCGAAATAATAATACTTTCTCTCTCTGTAGTTTCCCCCAACACACACGCACATACATACAATGTGGTCATGCTATAAGAAAAAAAATATAGAGACGACGGAAAGATCGATCTCATCGATTCCAAGCCATCAAGTTAATAACAAAAACTATCCAAAGCGACCATCAGCCAGGTAGACAAACAAACACAATGTGAGTTGAATGCGAGAGGATCGTCCTATTTTACCGTCTATTTACTTCATGTGAATTTAACCGCTAAGGAAGAACAAAAAAACCAACCGCATCCAGCAGCCTATAATGTTACCTGAGACGACGAACGATAGCGGAGAGAACAAGGAGTATCGATAGTATGTTGTCTAGTAAGAGTAGCATGAGATGGACCAAAACTTTTTCGGAAAAAGGGCAGACTAATTTTCCTTCTTGGTGGTTTCGAAGTACCCTGATTGTTTTTGGCACTCTTGGAATCACTCATTGCCACTTCCAATCGGTTAAGAGCATGGTAACACAGCAGCAGCACTCAAAATGGCAATGGAGTTGCACTTTGCCCAACGAGAAGGAATCAGTCCGTCTTTCACACCATTGTTGACTATTAATGAAAAACTCTGTTGTCGATCATTTTTCATCGTTAGCTCACGCCCCAATAAATATCTTTCTTACTACACCAAATAACAAAAAAACACATCAAAGACACCATCAGGTGAGCGGCGGAGCAAGCCCAAATGTGTACAGGTCACTTTGTATTCGGTTGATTTCAGAGCACACAAACACAAATAGAATAAACATCCAAATAGCACCTTCAAATAACCAATATTACTTTCCTCTGAGGATTTAAATTTACAACAAAAACACACCACGACCTATATATCACAATTGTAATAATGATAATTATTAACCCGTATTACACTCAACAACTTTCACTATGTACACACGGCAACTCTTTTCAATTTGAAATTGCTCCAAGCGGAATACACATACGAATTGTCGAGTGCGAATTCATGTGAGTTTGGAACCGTTTCAATAAAACCCACAAACGCTCTGGAAAATCTGGAAAAAGCACCACATTGAAATGGTCCGTCCGTGCTCAATACCCGACGCGCCAAGACTGACTACCTTGGAATTCTCGACAGGCTACCGCGTACGCCGCTCTGTTCAGTGGAACTACCTACTGACAATGAGTAGAGTCAAGCATACGCATGCAAACATTTCAAATCGCACTCGAAACAGTCAAGCAATAAAGTCTGAAAGAGAATAGTGCAATGAACCGAATTAATAGTTTCCGATAAGAGAGAATGGATGAATCAAAATTTAACAGATAAGACTAACACAGTGAACAATAGTCGGATTGTTCTGAGGAAGAGAAGAGTCACTGCACACAAACACACACACAAACAGTCCTCCGCTTTCAACGCAAACTATCTCGACGGAAACGCCGTGGCTGTTGGCATTTTCTTCAGAGAGAGAGTACTGCTGAGTGTGTACAGCCAGAGGTAATTCAAAGTTACACAAATTCAAGTGTATGGGGGGAATACCTATGTGCACAAAAACTACTCAAAGACAAGCAAACTAACCTTAGATAAAGTTAGTTTCTTTTGGAAACTTTGCTGCTATGTATGCTTCAATTGCCCCCACAGAAACTCAAAAGTATGCCCCACTTCTTACTCTCTTGAGTGAAGCAATGGGAACAGGAAAGGGTCTCTAGACTAGGTTATAGTTTCACTATTTCTCTCTCTCTCTCTCACTCTCTTGCATAGAAGCTAAAGCTGGCTCAACTTCAGCACTCGCGCACAACTCGCAACTTTCTTTCTTTCCTTCCTTCCTTCGTATCTGGTGCCAGTGTCTGCTTATGTATTAACTTAAGACTGGAGAAGTGATGCGGACCCGAAGCCGTCTACTGTATGTATCTTTCCTGCCTCGACTTAACTCAACTCAATTCACCAACACGTTCTTTCAACTTCCGAAATAATCACAGAGCAAACTGAGCCATCCCCATCGTATACAAGCAAAGCAGCAGTAGTTTGAGTACATGCAAAACATCTTCAACAACCATGAGATTCCTCTCATCATGAAACGTATGAAATCTCTTACTAAACCATGTACAATATACAGTAATATGCACACATATTATATTTATTTTATTTATATATATTTGAAATGATTTTGGCAATTTTTGACTCTCGTCAGTGAATGTTTTCTTTGATATTGGCATTTGCGCGTTCCTTTTCATAACCTCAAAAAGAAAAAAACGGAATTCTTGTCACTATATTCCCCCCTCTTTCAGAATTTTGAAGTTAAATTCAGCCATCTGTACCATGAAAAACTCACAAGGACCCTGCTGTTGCAAATCATCCGACAAATTTTACTGTCTTGCCAAAGGGAAATTCTACACAAATACCCACATACATACATACATACATCATACATACATAGACATATAGTCCAGTTATGAATTTAATACATGAGTTTTCTTACACGTACTTTATGACTGCTCAAACCAGAGATCAGAGATAATATTATCGCCCATATGCTCCAAGCTCATTGGTGAAACTAATAACTCGTCATGAATCATATAGTCACCCTTTTTTCCCTACCCAAATTATCATAAACGCTTCAAGAGTAGATTCTTAAGCTTGAGACGGAGACTTCACTAGATCAGTGGAACAGTGAAAGAAGAATGGATGAAAGATGAAACCATTTTAGAGGCATAAAACCATCTCGTAACAACCTAAATCTCAAGTTTAATTCTTGAATGTACATACTTTTAGTACTTGCATACTATATTACTAACATTTTTTCAGACATTCATCGCTCCCGTATAAAAACTATGTCTTTTCATTTTAAACTGGAATATATATACATATATATATACATTGTCATTGCAAAGGAAATGGAAAAACTACGTACGAATAGATTTCAATCTAAACGACAATAGAGTTTATCGCCAGATATTTCCTCTCTCTATATCTCTTTTAAGTTTAAGGAAAGAAGTTATTGACTATATACTTTACTTTACACGTTTACACAGACTCCAGACGATATCTCTGTCTTCCAAAATGCTCCAACTCTTATGCGCCATGAACCACCCATTTTCAAGGAGAACAGAAATCCCATCAACCTAGACTTTTTCCAAAAGAATTGAAGAGAATCCGAGGGAGTCTGCATGCACGCCCTTTACTACAAGAAAATTCCTGTGTCCGGTTCTAATAGTCTATAACGCCATCCTAGACCAGCGGATTGATGCGAACCGTGTCTTGTAGAGCAAAGGGCATTCTTGCTCCAGTAAGGTAGCTAATTTATGATTCCACACGGGTCGATCGAATTTGTACAGGCACAATTTTGACTCTATGTATATATGTATCTATACACATTATATGATGACTCTCTCTCCCTCTCCCTGCTTTTTCTTGCTTCACTCACTAGATTCACATCAAGTCCAACTTAGGACTTTCGTTATAGAACCGCAATAAAACGACATTCATAATACATAATTTACATGTACACATCAAACGACTCCCAATAAAAATTGAAATAGTCACTTTCAGTAATCGATTATGTACATGCGGCCATGTCGCCTGAGCAATGTAAAAGACGAATCAAAGAAACGAGACGATTTAGCTCATATCAGCATACAATAAAACATTTACACAAAAAAATATAGATCTGTAAATTCTGGAAGTAAAATCTGTATTTCATTAAAAAGAAAGAAAAAAGAGAATTTCCCTCAGTTTTGCAGTATAGATGCTTGCATTTTGAACTAGTTACATTTTCATTTTCGTGGTGTTTCCAAATATCTTACATATGTGGATGATTTCTATAGAATCCGAACTTGTTCCTACACACACACACATGGATAAAAAGAAGAGAAAATTTCCTTCTGATTGAGCTTACTATGCACATAATACATGACATCCTTCGCAATCAAACTCCATTCACGCTTCCCTTCAATTCCAATCTCTGAGGAAAAAATATGGAAATGAAGATGCCTAATCCATTCCGTTTTCATGCTCTAGTGACATGTGCTTGTTCTCCAAACTATACACAAGGGTAGGACCAACACCTGAACAATGCTATACAGCATCCAAAAAGAGAGGAGATTACAAAGTTAATTTAATTTTAAAAAACTCCCATGGAGTTTCAAGTCAAACTTGTGCTTTGAACTAGCGGTTGCGTATTCTGTTTCCGTACCTACATACATACTACATACACTCTTCATGACATGAACGGGAAAAGCTTTGGTGACATTTGAATGATCTGAAAGCCTCGCGCGTCACGAAGCATTTGCAAGAGAACACGCTGTCTGGGAGACTTCTTACATGGGAATCTACCAGAAAATCCACAATGATTATTTGAATTTTGTGAAAAAGCAAAAAAGTTGAAACGGATGTAATATTCTTTCCCAAATTATTAATATATAAATAGCTATACACATATACCATATGTAATGATAGAATCTGTAACTATATAAACTAGGCTGCTTATAAACGGAGAATTCCGGCGAAACAAAGTTTATTTTCCTTTCTTTTTTTGAGCTCCTACACTTTCTTCTCGCAAGTTTACCCACTTTCTTTTCGCCATGTATGGATTACATGAATTAACCATTTTTATACACAGAGTAAAAATGTTATTTTTTGGCTCATGCCTCTCTTTCTCTGTACAACCAACGTATAAATAAAGAACAATAACAAAATGTACTTGCGAGTCTACATAAATACACTATAAACCATAAGGCCACAAACTTAAAAAGTCAAAGGAGTAATTATATTTCTTGTGGCTTCGGCTGTTATCATTGGGCAAATACTCATTAAAACTTTCGAACACACACACACGTGTATGCACAAAACGAAAGGAAAATTTTCACGCTGCTTTTTGCCTTCAAAAAATCGAGCATCACTTTTTCCAAAGTTTCCTTTTCTCCCACTTGATATCCCATCTATATTAAAAGTCAAATTACTCTCCTCAAGAGATTCATTAACAAACGACAAACTTTATCTTTATCAATGTTCTGCATCCAATGGAACAAACAATGGGATAACTGGCAAGCCTACTCTGGATAACAAACAAAATGAGAGTCAAACAAAGACGACTCTCGTCGAGCTTTGTCCGTATCTTCCGCTCCTGGCTTTCCCCATAAAAATTCACTTCTCTCCCTCTGTTTACGGGAAATTTCCTACTTTCTCTATAATTTCTTTACGCTGAGAAAGAATACCCCCATTATTCACAGTAAGCTCGGAGAAAAAGTAGTTGAAAGGTGTGACAAAGCCAGTGAAAAATGCAAACGCTTTTTTAGTGTAAAAGAAAAACCAATAGGAGAAACTCGTACGACGAGTCGGCATGTTGTGCATGTGCAAATGGATGATGTCAAGGAACTCGCACCTCGTAACTTTCAAATATACCTATACATGAAAAAATAGTAAATAATTCAAAATTCCTGCCATAAGTACTATACTAACACCAACTAAAATATTCTTCTCCTTCCCGCTATAAATTAAGGACAAGCTGACAAGAACGCTTCAACAATTTTAATCTTTGACTGTATCAATAAGTTGAGGGAGATTCAGGATTTCGACAGTATCGTACGTGGAATAAAGTATCTAGATCTGACGGGAAATGTGAGTTGTTTACCTATTTACAAAACTTTGAAATTTGAAAGTTAGGAGAGGAACGGAAATCTCGACACACGTTTCTTTTTCGTAGTTTGAATTCCAAAAAATTTCCTACTTCGGCGAGAATATAGATGTATCTGTATCGGGTGCAGTGGTGTGGTGCGGAGCGCGATGGAGTATATAATGTTATCATATAACTTATAACAAGTCTTTGTCAAAAAGTCTCGATAACAGCCGACAACCTCGCCTACCATCAATTCTCGTTTGAAGTTCCTACACTACTATCACACCACTACTACTACCTCTGTCTCTCTCTCTCTCTCTCTCACACAAAAAGGACAGCAAAATACAGAGTTCCTCTTGCTTCCTTGAACATTAACTTTTTTCAACTTCATCTGTTTACCAAGTTGGAAAAATAAAGAAATCGGGGTGAGACTCGGAACCACAACTGAATAAACCCAGTGAGCCTGTAGCCGTCGTCTGTAATTTTTTTTGATGAAATCGATATCCTACCAACGGAACGGAAGTTTTAATTCGTCAGTTCAGAGCATGTACTTATATATATAAAAAAACCAGAGGAAAAAAGTTCACATGCTGAATTTCACAAGAGAAAAGAAGAGAAAGGTACCGACCTAAAAGCACATTTCTTTCGCTGTCGTTACACGCCATGGTCACCTTCAAAACATGACACAACTCCTTTCGTCCACGAGCAACTGCCTTGAGGAAAAGATACCCAACAAGACATGTGTACCGTACATCTATCTGCAACAGCCTCTACTACATCTCTTTGTGATATATGTAATAATATGTATACAGACAGGCTGTAGAGTAACACGTTCCTTTGTTTAATATAACTCCCTATACTCATACCATTACTGTACTTTCACGCTGAATGCTCACATGGAAAATTTATTTGAATTCGTTGAAAGGCATTGTGATCTTATTACAACTATTTCAACTTCTTTTTGGTGCTACGAAATGTCATTTGTTCATTTCCATTGTACATATTCAACATACATGCATACATTTATATATATAAATTGACTGGCTTCACGCTCTCAAATCCCCTCTATCCTTCAGTCCCCTTGAATGAACTGAAATAAATACTCGTATTTATTCGGAGCAATGGAGAAATTCATTAAATCAATGCCATATCCCAGTCTAATAAATTCACAATCCTTTTAATTTTAATGAAACAAAACAAACACACACAAATAGGCTACTGGTGACAACTGATACGGAGATGAAAAGAAAGTGTGACTAAATACGAATCGGGTAAACTTAAAACCCAAAATAATTTTGAATCACAAACTCGTGTTCGCTTGACAGACATCTAAACAAACGGATGAATAAAAATAGAACAATGATTACGTTTTACTAATGATACTATACTGGAAAACTGTCGCTTTTACAAAATGTTCAGAGAAAAGGAAAGAATAAAAAAACACAGCAAAAAGTTGATTGCCTGGGAGCTAGAGGAATGTTGTGAATATATTTGGAAGCAGGTAAAGTAGATGTATTTGTGCATATATGTGTGTGCAATATCAGGCAATTTGTCTGCTGGTCGTGGTGGTGGTACGCTGGTGATCATGGAGTGAGATAGAAAGTTGTAGTAAAGGCAAAATGTTATTTGGGGACAAGAGACTATACGCTGGAGGGTTTTCTCCGAATCGTGCCTTTGATTCTATACGTTTGGTTATGTAAAAAACTTGGTTCCTTCCTACAGTCCTGCACAAATCGATACAATGTAATGCAGATACATAGATAA
Source organism: Gisinianus flammeolus (assembly GCA_034699125.1). Taxonomy (NCBI): domain Eukaryota; kingdom Metazoa; phylum Arthropoda; class Collembola; order Symphypleona; family Katiannidae; genus Gisinianus; species Gisinianus flammeolus. The sequence goes on from JAIUND010001184.1 coordinate 9,993, forward strand.
ATCCTCACAAGTAGCATCTAAGTACTCTAAACTTGAGTATTGTATTGTACGGGACAGATTGCACTCTAGATACTCTTCTCCATATACAGCCTACACACTAGGCGGAGAGTCCACATACAACAAGGTTGCGTATACAGTTTGTAAACTACTTAGGAGTACAACACTGTCGTTTTCCCATAATAATGAAAACTCTAGACTGTTTTTCATTGCTGTCTACCTTCCCCATTTTCTTTTTTTCTTCTTTATTCGAAAAAAAAAGAAGGAAAAAAATAAAAGAAAGTTAAAAACAAAACTATTGGTATATTTACGTACTTGTACACCTATATACACCTACTTAACCAAAAGTAAAGGATAAAAGACATTTCTAGAGTTTCTTCTTCAAGCTACTCAGGCTCAGGATTCATATACACATGGAAATACCAAGTTGCAACCCAAATAAAGCTAGTTTTCCCGGACTCTCTAGTCTCAGACCTATACTAACCATGATGATTTGAAGCTCCTCTAAGTTTCCACTTCTTTTATTGTGTATCCCCAGGAGAAGAGTAAACTACTGCCTTTAATTAAAGACAACGCTACTTCAGAGCATATCAGCGAATCTCGAGATTCGGATGGGATTGCACTAGTAGCAGTAGCAGCAGCAGTAGTTCGGTCACTGTGCAGCAAATAGCATCGTAATTTGTAATTTTCCCTTCTAACTGGAGATTCTTCCAATTACTCATGAACATAATTTAACTTAACCATGAGCTTCCATATTCTTCTTCTCGTAGTCGATGGAAAACCGCAAATTACTTTCATCTCTATATTATACCTTCTCTTCGTCGAGGCATGTCAGACATTTGATATACTCTAATGAACAACAACTTCTCATATATGAACAAGTCAATTGTTCCGTATCGAAAATTTTACATCATGATAGTGCAATCATACGAATTTGAAATCCCTTGATGAGTCATAACGAATACTCCGTCTCTATAGAAGAATACAAGGAAAAATAGAGCACTCAGGTCTTTCATGAGTCTCTTTATAAAGGAAATAGGATTTAAGGCTTTCGTGTAATTACGACCAATCTAGAAGATTTTCAATTTAAAAATAAATAAATAAATATTTACTTTGAAACATTCTTGACGGTACATTGGAAATATAAAAAAAAACTATAGTGCAAATATAGTTTTCTTGATGTATTACAATATGAGAAAATAATTCGAAGTAAGTCTATGTACTCTGTCAAGTATAATAATACAAACCATGAAATGTGTGTATTCACAGAGTTTTATGTTCTCCGTGATCTGACGGCTCATATATTTTAATCTGACATTTAATAATATTTCAAAGAAAAAAGTAATACTACGAGAAATATTTTTATCATGGTTCATGATTTACTATATTTATTTAGTTCTTCTTATGTTATATTATACGCACGCAATTTCCTTTCTCCAATCTTCCAATGTAGTAGTTTCTACATGTATAAAGAATATTCTCTTTTGAGAAAATATTTTTTAGAAGACGATTCAGGTTGTCGGAATGGAAGGTAAATTTAAAGTAATTCGCGATAAAGTCCTTTTCATTCTTGTCATGATATGGTTATATACTAGGTATAAACTGGAAGAAAATCTCAAAATTTAGCCATCAACACTGCAAGCTGCACGCGTACTGCATATGTACATAATTTACGAGCTACCTCTGCATCACAGACTGAATACAAATTCAAGAATCTTATAAAAAGTTGCAAAAGTATGGGGGAAAAAGTCCATTCCCCGAATCCGTACGGCAATAAAAGGAGTTTTTAAATGCAAATTTAATGTAAAATCGATATGGAATCTTCTTCTTCTTCTTCAACTATGGCTCAAGGCTCAAGTTTAAATCCAATTGAAATGATTGAAGTTTAAATAAACAACTACAACGGATTAATATTAATGCATTTCCGAAAATTAGAGGAAAACTATAAGCGTAGGGAGAGTAGATGACGAGGAGTAATTTTTTCAACTTGAAGAGTTTGTCTAGAGTATTTGGAGTATGTGGTGCTACTGAAATGTTCGTTAACAGTATAGTTTCAGCTTATGTAGTGCATATATAATTTCAAAAGCAGGTTCGTATGATCCCACACATTAATATATAAAGCATATTGTGTGCACAATATGCCCTTTCTATCTCCAGTCTCAAACAATCTTGATGATTAAAACAAGTGAATCCATGGTCTGTGCAAGTTACAGAGCTTTTACTTCTGAGTAATTATACATGGTCTTCAATTATACATGGAATATTGAAAACTCGCAAACCCTACATTCTTCGGAAGCCTCACTTTAGACCTGAACCTTTGATGACAAATGTTCCATATCGACTCTGTGAACCAAAGTTCCAAAATACAATCCAAACTTCCATTTTCATTATTTACAAAAGTTAAGACTATAAATTTTGTTCTAGACAAGATTATTCTATATGTATGCACAAATAATATTTCACTACTTAAAACTATAATTTTGTGTTGCGAACACTGCGAACCTTATCCACTCAAGCTATTAACAATTAAATTTTGCCTGAAACCTTGCCGAAATTATTTATTATGCTAGTCTAAAACTTCATGGTGAAGTTTGCTTATGAGTTACATGCCTTCCTCCTTTTCTCATAGAAAGCTTACACATGCCAATAAAGGTATCAAGGCGCTATACAAAGAAAGAGGGAAATTTGTGCAGTGGCCTTGATAGGTATGAGTGGAAGATACGAGAACTGGAATTTGCGTAGTAAATGAATTCCTGCTGAAAAATCAAGAAACTTTCCATGTTCTCATTATGGATAGATAGCATGGTATTGATTTTACGGATCACCATCAAATTATGAATTGAAGCATCATCCACAGTTGCCCTTGACATTGTAATTTGAAATTACAGGTTCAGTGTTTTAGAGAAAAGCACTACTTAATTTATACATAATAACTACATAGTAAAGCGTGTATATACTTACCCGGTCAACGTCGTGTCCACTATTTCCTGAACCGTAGGATGTTTCAGATCCACGATCATTGAGATCAAAATATTCATCTGCCGAACACATGTCTTCCATGTCCCTGTAAAATAATCATAAAACATGGCGTGAGAGTAAAATAAAAAAAATATGTAGCCTTTTTATCAACTTTTTATCACCACTTGGTGGTAGGTGTATTAAATTGTACCTGCTAGATCTATGGCTACCAGATTCCGATTTAGAAGGACTTCTGGGGGCACTCAGTCTTAAGGCAGTATTAAAATACGTTTCTTGGATTACTTCTCGAAGCTTTTTCACCCATAGTCTTTTCACATCTGCTGAGGATGCCTAAGTGTTGTCCAAGATAAAATTTCACACATTACATTACTTTGCAAAAATATTAAGATTCAATGATTCCTTGTATTCATTGAAAAAAATATAAATTAAATTTTCATTTCGAGAAGAAAACCTTACTTTTATAACAATTTTGTAGTCAGATACAGATCTACCCGTCCAAACTGCGAATTTGCATTCGTCTCCTTCAATACATTCGGTGACACCCAAGTCGGACGTCTACAGAGAATTATAAAATAGTTTTCATTAGTATCAATACCTAATTAGTATCAATACAGGATCCAATTGCACAAATGTGAATGTAGTAAAAAATGTAATATTACAAATGGGACGATTTTTATCCTTACCAGTAATTTATTTTTATAAATGTATTTTGCTTTTCCATTGGAATCTTTAACTTCTTTACTATACAGGAGATACAGTTCAAAAAGGAAGACATGTCGTTCTCGTGCTTTTCTAATTATTTGTTTTGGGTCCCACACTTGAAACGTATCTACAGAATACACGAATAGACAGGCATGCAAAATAATTCAATTAACAATATTTAGAAATACAGAATAATACTGTACAATACTGTATGAAGTATAGAGTATAGAGTATTAGAGGTATGTACTTCAATTCAAACATTCCGTAAAATCCAATAGATATTTTGTTAGCTCACCTTGAAGAATTACTTCGCCTAACTTATCGGTGGGAATATCACTACCTTCCAAAAGCGACAAATGCATGGCATCATTCGCTTTTTTTGGCACATTCAGCATCACATCTAAACCATCCTGTTGACAAGGGAAAACACAAATAAATATTATGTAAGTACTGAATAAAATCATTTGCCGTTTGCAATAATTAATCAATCAACCCATTTATTGATAACTTAAAATATTTTAATATTATAATCATTGTTTTCTTTTTGGCTACCTTAATTTCACCCTGGCCTTCATCACAGCATGATTGTAAATCCTTAAGTAGTAATTGGTACTTCACTATTCTTTGGACGGGTTTTATTAGGTACGCTGGGATAGGATGTTCCAAGTTATGTGTTTTTTGAACACTATCGAAAAAAGTCCCAGCACTTTGGATTATTGTAGTATTGGATTCGGGTTTGTTCTTGCAGTATTGCACGTACATATCAAATTTATGAGCCCAAGTTACCTAAGTTAGGGAAGAAAAAAAATAATTAGCACTATATTATTTTGTGAGTGAATACCTTCGGATTTGCGGACTGCGAAGCTACATGAGCATGCGGCGATTAAAGGAAAAGTCTCTTATTGTATAAGTAAGTACAACTCATACGATTGTTTCATGATTGACATGCCCGAACATGTTGAGACATGTTTAATCAACTTTATCACACTTAGCACATCTCAGTTGCAAAACATATATATATGTTTTGTAATAATATATATATGTTTTGTAATAATATATATATGTTTTGTAATAATATATATATGTTTTGTAATAACATATATATGTTTTGTAATAATATATATATTATTAGCAATAACCCATCATCCTTTATGGTTACTTACAAAACAGTGACCAATGTCCTCAGGAATCGTTTCATATTTTTCAAGCTCCTTCACCTAAATGAGAAAGAACAAAAGTAAGTTACAAGATTGAATGATTAATTATAACACTTTCATCGTTTGTTCTTGAATATTGAATAATTTCGTATTTTTTATTTCAAGGTAATTTTTCAATGCTTCGGAATCGGTATATTTCCTGTTCTGAAAAATAGTACTTACAAAAATATCCTTGTGGAAATCATAAAGCTCCTCTATATTCCCAAATATTACTTTCTCTTTCCCTTTAATACCAGCTGGAACATTAGAATTAGTTCGCATTTCTTGTAAGTAATACTGAATACACATATGGAGATCCTTCACGTACGACCGCTCTGTCTGGAGCAACTCACTCATAATAAATCTGAAATAAATCATAAAGAGAGAGAGAGAGAGAGAGAGCATTAGAAACATGTTATGCATGCATTATATATCATGATCCAAGGAAATAAAAATGCCGGCTTTTAAAAATAAATATTAAACTTACTCCCGACGTCGCTTCCTTTTGCACTGTTCCTCGTTGAGATCTTTTAAAACTTTCCCCTCGGCACTAACTTTCGCTTCTAAACTAGAGTCTGAATTACGGTCAATTGATAAGTCTGTTCGGTTTTCACTTTCTTTGATTCCTTTGATTCCTAAAGGTTCCTCCAATTGAGATCTGAGGACAAAAGATTGACAATATGGTACATTCAAATTGATTTCATGACAAATTATACATGAAGCACTCAATGTGAATTATTCAAAGACCATATTGAATAAAATGATGGAAAGTGTACTGCATTTTTCAAATACAAATGGAGTTCAATCTGTTGAACGTACCTATACTTATCCATGCGGGTGCTGAAATCTTTGTATCGATTGTCAACAGCTGCGACCCATTTCTTGATATCGTTTGCATGGAGATGACCCTTCTCGACTAGACTGTCTGCTAATTGAATTAGTAACTTGACTCTTTCTCTTGTCTCCTGTAAACAAATTAAATAATAAGATGAATCGTTTAATAACCGTCAAAACAAATAGTATGTCATACAATATTCTCATTACATTAACGAGTAAAGATTACTATCAGACTTTTTCTTACATATTTATACAGTGTGTGATTGAACATAATAGCAGTAAAAGCAGTCATATGTCATGCAAGAAGATCTCATATATGTAAACTACATACAGTCCTTGGTCAGACTTAATAATTTTTTCATATATATACATCTACAATGATATTAGCGTAATATTATTACGCTATTGTTAACTATGAATTGAATCAAGCTTAAATTATATTTAAGTTCGTTAGTTTGTCATATTGCAAGTAATTACAAGTGTCAAAGTCATGTACGAGAGACGACTTACTTGCGCTGTTGCTTTAAACTCCTTGTGTTCCCGCAGTAGAGTTTCCGTCTCGTCTCGGTTGTGTCCGACGTGAGTATGTGTAGACAAATAGAATTCGCCTGTATCGTGGATCCAGTCCAGTGCTTGCTTTGCAGACCTTGATACACAAATAGTCAAGTTTCAACTTTGTTATCTATCCCATTTTCGACCACTAATGAAATATAATATCATCTTGACTTTTCCCCCCAAAATAAAATGAAAATGAAAATTTAAAAGAACCCGGTATGAAATGTCCAATACAAGCGCAAGACAAATTTTACCTCTTTGTTGATCGTTTTTGTTGCCTATCTCTCTTTTAACAAAGCACACTTACTCTAGTAATCAACTAGATCCACAGTCTATACAAAAATCGAATCCAATACAATATATACATATAATAATATATATATATATGTATACAGATTTTGACGACAATTCTCAAATAAAATACGTGAGTAGTCAAGAGCAGCAGCAGTAGAGCAAGAGAAAATTCTCATAGAATGGAAAATATAGACTGAAAAATAGTTTCAATACGGTATGATGAAATTCCCAGTTAGTTAAATTAACTTGACTCTGCATAATAGTTCTAAACACATCTGCTAAAACTACACAACAGACTGAACAAAATACTCTGTCTATAATAATAATAATATAATTAAGTAACGATAAAACTGTTGTACACTATGAAATTAAAATACCTTTCTAGACAAGAATCTGCGCAATATGAACACTGAGCACTTTGTCGACAACCAAGTGTTGAAATTCCAAACTTTAAGCGTGTAATAGTGATGAATTTATTGTACAACTCGCACATTTAGTAGAGAAGAAAATGAAAAAACAGTACCAACTTACCATTCAAACATCACATAAGCGAGACACTGTTCCAAATGTTTTTTACGCGACGTCCAAAACTGCATTACTTTATTTTCCTGAGTTAACAGTTTGTCTAGGATTGCTATACAAACAAAACGGAACCAAATTAATAGATTTCGACATATGCATGAACGTATTTGCTTTATTGATGTTTGATCATATGAATAATCTGAGTAAAAAGGAAATGGAAAAAAGACAGAGATTGAGGTAGATATACACTCAGTTTCCCTTCCACATACAGAATTAGTACTCAATGGTGCATGCTTTGCATATACACATGTATTCTACACATATCTATGCAAATGCACAGTTAAAGATAAGAAACTACTATGGAAAATCAAGGTAAAAACGTGTTATAAAAAGAGTAAATCGATACCCGAGACAATCGTCTCCAATGGTACTGGAAAGTTGCATGCATGTTTTTTCGCATTATCTTTGTTACTGTATAATACACACTACTACAGACGATGAGAAAGCAAGTACCTTTGACTTTGGCTTCTGGCGTTATCAAGCCTGGCTCTATGTGAAATGTATATGATGCCCGTTGACAAATTTTCAAAAAATTTCTCGCTGTTCCTCGAGCATGAGTACAAGCCTTCATAAATGCTTCTTTCTGTTCTTGATGCTTATTTATAAACAATTTAAGTTGACCGGTTTTATCAGCTCCCATTGTTCCGGGTCCATTTGCAGCCGTTGTACCATCCAGCAAACAATAGTCTTCATCTCGTTTGTATTCACGTTCCAAACTATCCAGTACTGAGCAAACCTATGGAGTAATATCAATTTATATTTAGTTTTATCATTAGTTTCTACACTTCCGTCATCATTTCATGTGACCATCAAATCATGGGAAGCGTAGTATAGTACATATGGCTTTCGTCAAATGAATGAGATATTTTTTTTATCTTTCTATTAGAGTAAACTTCAGTAAACACTAGAGTGAGAAAGTTATTTCACGGATAAAGATAATACTTATTTATATCTCATAAGAATTGCTATCATATCTCCTTTTAAATTTATAATGTACACGATTCAGGGTCTAATACAACCTGTAACTTGCATTTCCAAAAGAATGAAATGAGTCCTCAATAAGTTTTGCGTTCACTTCCTTTTGGTATCAATGTCACCACCATTTTATTAATCTACAACAAGATTAAACGACCTAATCCATCGTATCAGTATTTAAATGTGGACATTCAATACAAATCAATACTTCATTTAAGTGCGTAATTTTATAATACAAGTACATACTTAGGTAGTATTACTCAGGGAGCTCTCCGAAAAATCTCAACTTGTGTGTGCTGCATACACATTATATTACATAAGTGATATTTGAAACTTACTTGTTCTGCAGTTTTGTAGAAACTTAAAGCTGTGGTAAAGAGTTTATTTCGTTCTTCCGCAGCGTGAATTAATGTAAGCCATCTGGAAGCCACTTCATCTGAAATTTTCTTTATCGAAACACTGTCATAGTGGCTTCCACCCACGAGGGCCTCTGCCTTCAAATTGACTTGAACAGCAAAGTTGTGCGTTTTCTGTTTGAAATTATGACGAGCATTTGTGTCATGTGTAAAAAATTCAACATCAAAAATTGATGACAGAAAAGTGATCTTCACTTTAAAATTCTTACCTCCAATGCAACCTGGAATTTTTCATGGTCCTTTTTCATTTGCTCTGCCTCTTGAAGTGAACTAGGAAAAGCAAAACCACCAGCAGCTAACATGGTCTCACCATTACGGATCCACGAAATAACCTATAAGTAAACAAGGCATTACAAATTACTTTGAAGTCCACACAAAATGTAACAATATACCAATGTCGTCTGTAATTCGACAAACTTTCAACATAAGTAAACACTCGTGTATACTGCCGTTTTCCGAGTTGATTTCTTATTATATAAATAAAACGTTTTCTTGTGACAGAGAATCAGTATATCGTCTATTAAGGTCGAAAAGGAACGATAATCATTTGGCCCCAGACGCAGAATAAGCCTTATGCGCATACGCATATTCTGCGTCTGGGGCCAAATGATTATCGTTCGTTTTCGACCTTAATAGACGATATACTTATTGATGTACTACAACTAATTTCCACTTGATGCTTCGAATTTATCGGCTGTCAATTCACAGAAAATGTATTATTTTGAAAAGGAATCTATCTAGAACTTTATAACTTCCAGTACTGGAACGTTGTAGTAAACAAGTAAACTACAAGGCCAAAAACTATTCGTCATCTCTGAAGAAAGAAAAAACAATTAATTTTTAACTGACCATAAACTGCACAAGATTCTCTTTTTGTTTGAAGAGGAAGTAGATTTTAACAAACAATGTTGATTCCACTCCAACAAAAGTAATATTTGAGAATAAAACTCAAAGGTGTTTGCATGCTACACAAGAGAATAAAACTGACTGACCCAAAAACGTAAAACATTACTTGCATTTTCGATACTACAAGATGCGTACGGCTGGCTTTCGCGGCAGTACTTTATGAGAGAAACAGCAGTCAGCACTCATACTATCATTATTATTAATACATATACTATAATATGGCACCAAATGCTATGTATAGTATAGAGTATAGAGGTATCTCTGTCAAAACTAAAAGATTCGTCTCTGCTCCTAATACATATATAATCCCCTAATTATTCTCAGCTCTTCTCAGCACTAAAGCAATGAGGAAATATCTAATGTGGAAGTATAGTGTAAACAAAAAATGAAAAAATTGTAACACCACACTATCGTATATATATATAGACAGAAAGAATGAAATAAATGTAGGATCTACCAAGGGTGCGCTCAACATGGTTGTAGTTGTGTTGATAACTTTTCACTCCCATCCAACTACACACACACAATACCCAATGAGTTGGAAATTCACATTTAATTCTAGCACATTCCTCGATATTTGAAAATCATTCTTTTCTTATAGAGTTGTGCGATTCACATTTTTTGACACAGGCACTAAAAGACACAGTGCTCGTTTATATTATAGTAGTGCTACTAGTGCTACTTGAGATTAATACTAGCTATATCTGTAATTAATTGATCAAAGATCTAGTCATATGCTTCATAGCCGGTTCAACCGAATCGCGACACGCTTTGATTCACTCAATTTCTTTTTTGCTTTTACTTTTTCCTTTCGTCTCTTTCCCAAAAAAACGCATTTGCACTAACTGATACGACTGAACCACACCAAAGTCACTCACAGAGAATCCACACTTTGCTCAGAATATCAACTCTGTTTTCCGCTGTGCAATGTGTGTGAATGCGCTTTGCAGAGATAAGAAATACGAGGACGAAGGGCCGGTCTCAACCAGCAATTAGGACATAATAATCTGTAGAAAATGTCCTTCTCCAAATGACACTTGAGTTCATTTGATGTATGCAAAGCGTTGAACCATATTCTAGTAAATAAACGCTCGTACTAATACTTGACAGTTCTTGCGTACACCTTGTGTCTATCAGACTTAACAATCTATCCAATAGTCAGTCAAGCACGTCATGACCTAAGAAACGCATTTACCCACTTAAGTAAAACTTTTGATGAGATGTATAATAATACATATGTGCAGCTCATTATGTACACAAATTATTATACATATTCACAAATGAAATCTTACTGTCTTGTTGGCTACTACGCCATCAAAAATCGTATTTCTTGCTAAAAGGTAATAACCGCATAAATATCGTTTGATAAAAGCCGGAAATGAACTATATGGTATCAGTTTAAGAAATAGAAAACCATTTTATTCAACGTTTATAATGTGTGTGTATGTAGTATGTACAATGTACACCTTTTTCTACGGTATGTGTGTGACTTCACTCCAATTCTTCGTACTCTACTATTTTCTCAAGTTTACACACTTGTAACTTTACACGGTTGTTTTTAAAGATCCTACGCAGCTAATGGTATTAATCTTAAAACAATAATGTAGGAATGATAAAGTTTAACGAAATATACAAGAGATGCTAGATATTATACGTACACACACAGACACCACTTAATATTTTGCACTTCACAATGTTGTATTGACTAGAGTTACAAAAAAAGTATTCTCAACTTTGCTCAGCCGAACACAACAATCGAATAAAAGGAAAAGCGAGACTTATGCACCCTGAAACTTTAAATTAAATACGTTATGTACTACATCATTCAGAGTACAACGTATATAATGTCATGATTTCATCGAACCTATAGTACCTCACAGATTTGTATACAATAAAAGAAATCAATAGATGCACCAATGCTACTTGAATGAGTGCATTCAATTTCAAAGTACACCCTCCATGCACTTACGGTACATTTCATGTGTATGCCGAAAACAACCCCTCAAATGTGACTGAATAATACATACAAGGATTCAATCGTAATCTCTTCACTCAATTCAATTCTCTCTCTCCCTCGGTGCAAATGCTCAGAAGGGTACATTTCTCTTGTTCTACATTTTCTACCCTTTTATTGTATTTTCTCTGTATACATTCAGGGGTTTTCCCCCAAAATCAAATGACACAATTTTCGGACTCTCTGTCAATGGTGATGATAGGTGGTATTGAATATACAAAGACTACAATAATGCATACTTGCTCATGTAATACAAAACTTACTTGATTAGCTTCATTTTGCAGTTGTACAAGCTGAATCATTTGTTGAAGGCGAGCTCTTTTCATTTCCGACAAGTCTTCAAAATCCAAATTCTTTTCATGTAAGTACTCAAGTAAAACTTGGACACGAGTTTGAGCACTGATTTGATTCGAAGCCATCAAGTTGATTCCAGATCTTTCAAACATCTACAAGGATACAGGGATTTTCACATTTAGCATTTAGATGTAGTGAAATTAAATGATTAAATGTCAAAATGCTTTAAGTATTGAGAGTTTCATCGCTGCGATGAAACTCTCAATACTTAAGGCATTTTGACAATGTTTACCTGAAATAACTCTTGACCTCTCTGTAGGACTTGGAAGACAGAACTTTGGACGCGTGAAACATTGTCATTATGAAGGCGAAGAGTTTGTTCGTAGTGGGCTAATCCATCAGTCAATTCTCCCCTTGCATCATCTTGCTGCAGTTTTTCTTGCCAATGATCTAGTTGTGAAGTTATCTATAAACGCGCATAGAAACGTACGTAACTAATATTAATAATTTTATTTGTCAAAGTCCATTAAAATACATACTACACGACCAAGAAAAATGATTTTATAAATACTTGACGTCGAATTCAACAGCACGTGTAGAGTAAGATCAAGAGAAAACGAAAATGAAAACGTGCGTAAAAAATTAAGAGAATAAGTAAGAAATACATTTTGTTTCTCTCAAGAGTTTGTACTCGGTATATTTTTTCTTTAAAGAAAATGTTGAATTACGTCAACCTTAAAATTATGAGTCATTATAATTGTCACACTAAATTACCTCAAGGGCGTCTCTCTCAAATAGCCGTAATTGTAGACATAAATCAAGTTTTAGCTTTCTCGATTCCCATAATTCCTCGAGTTCATTTCTCTGTCTCTCTAAAGTTCTCATTGCGGCTTCTAACGGAACAAACAAAAATTATAGTCTTTTATTATAAAAACTTCTACATGAGCACATATTACTAATTGTCATATCATTAACATTGAAATCTTTAAAAGTAATTTAACAAACCTAAGGCTTCAAATGAACCCGTATTGTCCGTTTCCATTGTTAATCCAGTGTTTCTAAAAAATTAAGAAAATTATAGTTAAATTATTATTTCTCCTGCGAATTTTTATTTTAAGTGATGCTATACACATTGTACAGTACTCTAAATTGTTTAAATACCTCAAATCTTTGAGCAAACTCTGTCCTTCACCGGCGTTTCCAAGAAAAACTTGCAATACCGATTCTCTTTGCTGATCCCACTCAATTATTGTCCGTTGCGTTGATTCAATATTTTCAGGTGCTTCATCTATATTCACTTCTTTTCTAAATTTTTCGAGCCATCCAGTTACCTGTAAACAAAGTAATAAAATAAAATGGGTACGAAATAATTATGTTGATTAAATTAAAGATAAACAAAGAATTTTCTCTCTTTTATTGATTAATCCAATTCAATTTCTTTCCACTCAGAAATGAAAAGTACATGTTCCAATGCATGTAAAATATGCTCCCAAAGTACATGTACTGATAAATCTACTGATAATACATGTCAAAGGTTGTTTATGGAATCAGAAACTTTACAACTGTAAATGTATGGGTAGAAAATATTTCATAATAACAAATCTTACTTCATCTGACTTGGAAAGACGAAAAAAATTAGCAATATTAATCTAATGTAGACTGTCATGTCGGAGAACGTGCAAATAAATAGTAGAGCATTAAATAATAGTAATTGACATTTTTCGTACATTCGTATATTCGGTTGCATAAAATCTTGGATTTACCAAAATACCAAAGTTGCCCTCATGCATTGAAAGTAAACAAGACACACAATCTCAAAAATTGTATAGAGAGAGTCAAATGACCCTACACATCCAACCCATTTGAGAGGAGTTGGAACTTTGAGCCTCCGAGTCTGAGGTTATTCAGCTCCATAGGCACATGCATTGACGCATATATTTCTTGAGCACGCACAACATTAAATCTACCACTTACTCAATGAGAGGGAAAGTTTTCCTCTGCACACAGAAATTCTCTGAAGCTGAACGATAACAACCAAGCCAACTTTCCTACTGCATAGCCTACAACCTAGAACTACAGTACTCAAACATCAGAAAAAAATTTCCTCAAGCGAGTAAGAAACGAATGCTCTTTAGCATCGTCAGACGACTTGGAACTCAAGAGATTCAAGAGCACCAGAATAAGAAGAAGAAGATGCAATGCTCTCTCAAAATATCCACGTGTTATAGGTTATAGTCATTCGTCAAATACTACTATTTCTTCCTTCATTCCTGTCCTCTGCCAAAATGAAATAAGACTCTTTTTTTCTCTCATACACACATTTATACATTTAAGTCCTCGAAAAGGCAATATTTAATCTCACAAGAACGCATTTGTGTATGTACCCCAATCCTACTTACCTAATGTAACACATTTCCTATTCTTACACACACACACACACGCAAATTCCCTCCCTCGACGGTTTACAAACTCTGACAACCCAGCATCGCACAACTGTTTGTAAATAGTAAATACATGGATAATACCCACATTCACATTAGAACTGCATATGGGGTGTCAGGAAAATGTATCACCCGCATCCACGTCTTTTTTTATTATTATTATCGCCATCATCATATTATACTGCTCAATGTAAAGTATAAATTTTATTTTATTTTTAAGCAGCTAAAAATCCCAGTCCCTGTCTCAAAACACACACATACAAAAAAGAAAAAACAGAGAAAAAACTTGAAACAAAACAACATTTTAGATATTTTATGCTAAATGGATAAGTAGTTTTCCACTCAAACACATTTCACTATATATTGAAAAATGCACTGACATTGACATATTTGCAGGAACAAAGTCTGCTACTAGGATCTCAATTGCATAAGACTTTCATAATAAAAATGGTTCCCACTCCTAATCAAACGGTTCATGTAGTTTACGAGCAAACTGATAAATACTCAACTAGAAAGTAAATCATTACCCATCCAAGTTGCTATCATTCATAATGTATTTTTAATTACAAACTACACGGCTAATCTTTCAGACTCTCTTAAAGTATAGGTAATGTAAACATGTACGACAGTCTCTTGTACATGGATTGAATATGGGTTGAAATAACTGCTATGAATATTTTCTTAATTACGGTATTCTCAATAAATACGGCCATACTGAAACCATACTTGTACGTGTAATAAAACTGACCATTTTCAGTGAAATTCCAAACAAAGTACCGCACACAGATATTAAGTTTACATTCAAAATATAGGTACACACCACGACATTAAGTATGTACATTATCCTCTCTATACAGTAATCAAAGTAGGAAAAAATCATTCTAATTAACTTTCATTTTATGACTTTTACAATACTCTGATAAAAGTTGGACAAAAAGTAATATGTACATATAGAGGACACATGTTTGCGAGCATAAAGTTATAGCAATACACACCCTTTAAAACTTAAGATTAAAGTCTCAGACTCCCCATACTATCGAATCGACTTATGATAACTTTACTGTGTAAATTATTACACTACAAACTGTGTACGACTATTTAGCAAAACTCCTCCATGCCTTTAAATGGTCATGTTATCAATTATATGTACACAAGTAACGTAGAAAGATATCGGATTCCGCATTGACGGATGTAATAGCTAACCCTCATCTATACGTAAGATTCAATAGCTACAGGCAAAAGGAACAAGTCTTGAAGTCTTGATGATTACAATACAAAAGTACAAACCATTCCATTATACTTCCGCTCAAAACGTGTATGCGCATACAAAATTCACCCTTCTGGCAAAAAGACATATAATAAAATACATTCCCTATTACTATACCAACCAACTAGTTATTCCCCATTCAATAGGCTATACTAGAATAAAATCAACAATACAAGAACTGTACATGAGAGACATGTACGATTCATATTATGTTATTTCATTTCGTCTGCGACTAAGTATGCATCAGCAAGGGACAGGAGCATTTAAATGTTCAAATTGATCAATGCTCGAATGATTGGATCTTAGCACAACTGAATATAAAATTTAACTTACCTATTCCATACAATATTATTATACCTACGAATCGTAGGCTACGATATATCCTGCACATACAAAAAGAGCAAGCTAAAAACTAATTGATTTCCACTGCTTTCCAATTCATCTTGATCTGACACTACGAGTCAAAGCACCCGCAGATTTCTAATTCATTTCTTCCATTCAAACCACACACATAACCAGGAGACACTGCAGTCACAGCTATATTATTATCTACATATTATCCCTAAAACATTGGATTTGTTCTCCATGTACAGAAAACATGGTCATTTTATATTTACAGCACACGCAAGGACGCAAGTGCATGTATATACGTAGTATATCAACAGTAATGAAAAACTAGTAGCGAATATCTAATGCACCATAATGAATGATAACAAAAACTTGTCGTATGCATTAAGGGTGCCCATCCATATTATTTTTTACATTATTTTACAAGTATACGTATATCATGCACACACGCACGAATTAAATAAGTACTTGATGGATGCAATGGTCAGTGGCTTCCAACTTTTTTTTGATACTATCATTTACTTCACAATGACAGATGAAGAGGCATTGGAAAAAAGTTGGAGCTGAATTCTTTGGCAGTCCAAGTCACTTCCCAAAAAGGAATTTAAAAAAAAACTTTCTCGAGTCTTTAGCTTACGTAACAAGGAAAAATCTGCACGACTCGAACCAATGATAGTGTATTATACATGTAGACTTAGGCACAGATTAAATACTAAATATATTATTACCCTATTTCTAAACTCAAACCAAAATTCTAGGATCATTATTTTCTTTATCAAAACAATTTGACATAAACTCTACTTGGACGAATATAAATTAAACAATAATTACATGTTGTGAATTTAATTTTTCTCTTGGACTCTCGCCCCTATCAATCTTTCATTATTTCTGTATAAAATATTTCAAAACGTGTCACGAAGAAATTGATGATAAATTTATGTATCAACAAACTCTGACCCTTGAGAAAGGTGCTGACAGCTCAAGCAATCTAAGGATTAATTCTTTTAACTTATTTATTTACTTAAAGTAAATTACTTTACAGCTTACCACACACATTTTAAACTCTATCAGAAATATCCCTCCACTTGTCCTTTTATTAACATTCAACAAATTAAATATGTATACGCGAAGAAAATCCCATTCTGCACAACGAAGGGATGTGTAATTTAACATTGTCTCTTTTGCTTTCATGAGGATAAATGACTACGATACATATTATGTATGTAATGTAATGTGATTGCACATTACATGCTAAGCTGAGGGAAAGCACGAAAATAACGCGCCCAAAATAAAATCAATCTATCCACACATGAGTTAAACTTTCTGATTTAGACATTTCCTCAATCTGAAACATTTTCATAGTCGTCTCGCCCATCGTGGTGGAACGACGTTCCGAATCCGTGTATAAGAGACAACCACAACAATCACTCAGTCACTGTCATCAAATCAAGTCCCAAGTCGTAACTCTTGTCGTTGAAAAACTTTGCATGATGTTAGGCACGTGTGTGTGTGTATGTGTGTAGCCCTTAGTACTTTGGGTACAAAACGACTCAGTCAGACCAAACTTCAAAATCAACAAAGCACAATAACGAAAACTTGAGGACTTTAAACAAACCAACTTGGTAAACAATTAACTTGATAAATACCTACATGTGTATTATTATGTATGCTCTCTGACACGAGCATATACACACTGAACACTGTATATGCTATACACTACTATACAATACATGCATACACATATCTATATGCTATACATTGTACATGTTATACATATACATACATACATTCCCTTTGACACTAACAAGCAGCTCCCAATCTACCAAAGAGTAGAAACAAAACAAGAAAAGCACATTCATACAATACAAATTCCAAGTCAACTAACAATAATGTGAATGACCAAACGGACTAATGTCATCATTGTGTCTGATGTCTAATCTTCACACAGATTAGACTCTATATTGTCTATATAGTACTAGCTGCTAATCTCCCTTTTCAATCACAACTTCATCCACAACCTGTCTCACATAATATATAATACTTTATCCTCGTACACAATTTTTTTTTGTAATGCAAGTAATATAGATACATGAAGTGTTCACTCGATTAAACTGCGGAAACAAAACGTAAAACTATAAACACCCATTCATTCTTCTTCTTCTTCATCCATCAATCCATTCATTCATCTACTCAGTTCTGAGTATACGTGCACATTAAGTTTGTCTAGATTTTCAAACACTCGTTCTTCAATTTTCCACACAAACAAAAACACAAACACTGTCTGTAGTTTATCCTGGTTGACCTGGTCAGATGACATTCGAAAAAAAGACAAACAAGGTATCCATCTTCTTTCACCTTGACACCCACGTAGGACTTGCTCCGAGTTGCAAATTATTATACAGTGAACCCACATGAAAACCAAGGGGAATCCTCGTAAAATAATATTACTTACAATATCCCATCCTTACTTTCAAGAATACATACTAAATACACATACCCACAATCACCAGTAAAAAGACACCTACATAATAATCGGACACATCTCAGATACCAAGGTATAATAAACAAATGAGCATTTTCTTTCCAAGACTTGAACCTCCAATCTAAATCTCAATCCCAAATAACGTCGGGTGGTAGTTCCAACGAACCTCTCATTTGAATGAAAACAGAATGAAGAGCCAACATACTGCATACTTAGTTCCGATTAGTGTTCTAAAGACTATGTACACTAACAGGCACACACACATTCATTTCCAGTACACATCTCTGTATCTACTCCTCATATAATACTTCATACACATCCAGGCATAATATCATCATCTTTTATGCCGGCAACGTACTCTCATCATTTTAGATTGAGAGCAAAGAGCAAATCTGGCCACGTGCAAGAAACACAAAATATCTGTACTTTGTGTGTTGTGTGCTATATACTACGCCTATTCATTCCTTTCTTCCTTCACTTACGCATAATAATAAACACAATTTGAGTTAGTAATACCTACGCATGTTTCATGTGGAGCTAGAGTAGTATACGATTAGAGTAGAGACTGCGAACAGTGAGGCCAAAATAATCAATCCAATCCGTGGTTAGCAGCGTCTCTTATCTTATACAACCAGGACTTCCACTGAGTATTTGTGCACATACACATTAAAATACACGAAATATATTATAGGCCATTAAACTGGAATCCTTTGCAGAGGTGAACAAAAAACTTTGTATCCATCATTTTGTATGCATACGAAAGAAATCACACACACACTAATTCCCAAATAATGTCAATCACATTAGGTAACACAAGAGAACAAGAAAGGAATTTTTACTTGCAACAACTCGAGTTCTATATAAACTCGTAAGGCCTCACTCTTTTTTACACACACACACACACACACATTCACTTTGTTGACATCCAGAGTTCCATTAAGCGGCTCGTTAGGATTACAAATATTTCACATTTTCTCATGAACATGTGAAAAAACTACACAAAATCCATCCTTCCTTTAATAGTTGACAGATTTATGTAAAAATTCCACAGTGGTGGCAATTCCCTTTCAAGCACTTTAATGTAAACTTTAAACTTTAAATTCAAGTTTAGTAAATGAAAACAAATAAAAAATTTGGAAGGTTAGTTTCGTATAAGAGTTTGGAGTGACTAGGTATTTTCCAATAGCACTGTAAAGTATCCACAAGAAACCAAGAGAAGATGCAGCCTCACAAATCGCAAGACACACACTGACTGACTGAATGCCGCGAGTTCTATGGTCGACCAGAGCCGTATATATTCATCTATAGGATGCTTGGCGTATCCCCTGTACGATAAACAAGGTTGCTCATACATATGGATTCTTAGACAAGTATACAAGATACTCACAGTTTGAAGCTCGCAAACATACAGACAACCAAACCTCTCTCTCGTCTATGCATGAGAGACAGAGAGAGAGAGAGAGAGAGAGTATTTCCGCAATCTACTATTTACCATGTGCTTTTCCTTTCAGCAAAATCTCACACACAAAGCTACTCCTTTTGACTCCTCACTTGATTTTACTTCATTCTCAGATAACAACCAAAAGCAAAATACCAATAAGTAGACCAAATCGACCATGGGCGCTTTCAAAAGAACCCATTAACATTTAAGACAGACCGCTAGTTAAGCCTGTCGCATTTTGTCACCCCGAACTAATGTTCTGACATTTAAATGTCGTCTTCAAATCATTCATGTTCACCATTCATCTTTTTATTAGTGCATTTACTAAAATCCTCTATAGGCACACGAGTATAATATTTTTCAAAGTTCCTATGCCACAATCATGGGAAAAGCATAAGACTTGAATGCACATCTTGACATTTCAAGTTTCAATCTTCTAATTTTCTCTCAGAAGCGTCCCTCATGCATTACTACCTACATTTTTGAAATCCATGTAATTTTAATTTAGTATACATTAAATTTAATTAACTTTTGTAGTTATTTTCAGTGATATTAGTTACGGAAAATTTTCAACTTGTCTACAATCAACATGCTATGATGATCTTTCATTATATCATTACGAGACGAGTGGAGAGAAAAACAAAACCGTAATGGATTAAACCTTGACTATACTATTTCTGTGTGCATGTATCAGTGTTTTCCTAATGGGGAAACTGCATACTACATCTACAATGCTGCTGGTCCTGATGACCAAAACGAAAACAACTTTATCTCCATTTTTTTCTCATTCTTTGACAAAGCTCTAAATAATACTATTTATTATCGTGAGCTCCCTTACATTGTCTTGTTTGAAAAGCCGGGTATGAGTCATAAACAACTTGCGAATATAGTCACAGCCTGTACAGGGGTGAAAAGTCTACTCGAGTATTTATGGGTACATACATACTTGTTGTATACAAAAAAAGTAACGATAAATATCAATACTTGGATGTACTCGGGGTTCAGAGAAATGTTGTAATACTATCAGAATGCCCATCAAGTAAATGCCAGTCTATAATGGATAAAATAATAAGAACCTATATAGATAAACAATCTCGCTTTTACAGAGCATGTATACCCCTGTAATATATTATTGTATGAAAAAAACATGTCATAAATATACATAATACATACACCGACACTGACAAGGGAGAAAATGGTCCATATAAAATATAAGAATGTATATTCGTCTATCTATAGAAAGGATGATGAGAAGAGAGAAGATGTATACAGAACCTGAAACTGTCTGAACATATGTACGCACGTGTATGCATTATATACACTTACATAGCCCGTGCCTCGGAAAGGTTCTCTCTCATATATCCTTTGGGTTTCCCATCCCTTGTTGTCTCGCTTAGCTTCTCTCTGATGAATTAAACATGATGGAATCGACGTCGTATCACATCAAAATTACCAACGTGGAAGCCTTCTCAACCAACTCTGAGCCATTAACGT
The DNA here is from genome assembly GCA_034699125.1 of Gisinianus flammeolus. NCBI lineage: Eukaryota > Metazoa > Arthropoda > Collembola > Symphypleona > Katiannidae > Gisinianus > Gisinianus flammeolus. The sequence continues at coordinate 31,213 of JAIUND010001184.1, forward strand.
GTTTCTAACATAACGTAACACCCGCTTGACAGTCTGACTACATTCATACACCTAATGATGCAGAAATAAAAGTGCTAGAAAATGACAGTGGAGATAATGAGCCCTGACAACCACTTTTAAGACTTCACTGTCTAAATTCTCAAAATTAAGTTGTAGCCCTACAACAACAACAAAGATGATAATTATAAGTTATAATTTGTAACAACATTTGTCCATAACAAAAAATGCCTTTTTAATCTCTTTATTTTGTTCGACGAGGTTTCATGATAAGAAACTCAATCACGCTAATTTGTAAAATGTACAGATGATTCTGAAATCCAAAGACCAAATCTGAAGACCAAATTGAAAAATTCAAAACGAAAATGTGCAATGGAAATTGTATACATTTCAAATCTTTTGCTTTCCTGGTTAGTTCTTTTACCTCACAAGTATGTAACATGTGCACTATTGTACACATGCAAGGAGAATAACTTTTGCGCATAGCATGCCAACTGCCAGTTGACAACACAAAAAAAATCTACAGCAAGGAGTCAGTAGAAATAAAAAAAACTTGAACAACATTATCTCGGAATACGATGTTCTTCTGCCAATTTATCCCTCCATATACATGCAACATATAGTCTATTCGTTCAACTCCAACAACTCATTTATCAAATTTTAAAACGTGAATAACAAAATAAGACGTGATGCTCAAATAATCCATTCCTCGTCAATTCCTTCCTACCAGGCAGTCCATTAATGCCTCTCACATGAGGGACAACCTCTTTGAATTCTCCAAATCTAACTCATTTAAAATTCAAAATGATTATTGTGTAGTAATTATATATGCATAAAACTCGGAATATATACATAAAAGACATTTCATGCTTCATCGGTATTATCTGTCTATATAGTGTACTTTAAAACATACTCTAGCATACTCTAGCATAATACAGTAATATTATTACGATCTATGATGTAAACGACTCTATGCATGTACATACACTTCGCATTTGTTTAAAAATACAGTGCATTCTTATTTAGAATCCCACCCGGTAAAAACGGTAAAATAATTATGACAATTACGACACATTTGGTCTTAAATGCAAACTAGAAGACATGTAAAAAAATATACGATTCTTCAAATTATTTTCATTTCCTCACAATCATATACGTTGCCGTTGAAATGGAATGTAGCTATGGATAAATTACCTACTATTTTCGGTAGAAAACTAACATTTTCCATTTCAAAGTTGTTCAGATTACTCTATTATGAACTCTGCACATGTAATATGTGAAAATATATACACAAAAACATAATTGAAATATACAACATGCAGAATGAAATTCAAATCCAACTAAACACCTTTCCATGAATAACAACACACAGGGTACACTACCTATACTACGCACAGTAACGAAACTCAATTCCATGCAATAATACTACATCTTGCATCGTAACCATGTTACGTTGATGGAGGAAAAAAATGGTTACAAAGTAAGTAACAGGAGAACAGTGTCTTTCAACGTTCAACCGTTTGCTGAGCTTGTCATCATATCATTCTCAGTCTCAAATCCATTGGGTATATCAACACTCCTTAATTCTCGCGCATAAACTAGCAGATACGAAAAACGTTTGTAGATTTTTTTACAACATTCACAAATGACAAATTCCATACCCTGCATATACATTTTCATTCTACGAAATTAGAGGAGGACACAAAAAATCGTCATGCAAAAAGAAAAACAACCAATCGTCTGCATATATACGATATATATGTTCATACATTAATTTCCCTCTTGAATGGTTTCTTCAGTTTCTTGTACGCATTCCAAGTTTCTAAGCAAATTCACCAATAATTTGTGCATAACATATAAAAACAAATTACTTTTTTTACTCATCAATTTGCATCTCCCTTTTACACACCTTAATATATAGTTCCGTTTCCACAAAGAGAAACACTAAGCATAAGCATTAACTTACAACTGAATCATATTTGCTTCCTTAACTTCCTCAACTTCCTCTTACTCTTACAAAAAATATATACTCTTCTGTGTATCGTATGTGTACTCAAGAAATAGAAGAATATGCGCATACTGCATACAAACCGGAACTCATAATATTTGATGTTATTTTTCTCCGTCTCTCTCAAAAGACAACAGAGTGAATTTTAACAATTACACAGAGCCGTTACACGTTCATAGATCACATTTTTTGTATATATATACTAAATAAATTACATAAATTCACTCGCTCACTCACAGACCTTTTGTCCAGCTAATTTACAGTGTATTCACGTCCAGGAAATTATGATGTACTGAAGCAAATGTACTGCTCATAACATAATTCCTTTCTTGATTGATAAATCAGGAGGAACTTTCTACAAACTCACTCCATAAAGGAACTCATGTAAAATGTAGACACACGTTGAATACTTTTTTCTTGAGAAACATATTCTAAACACACATACCACCAACTTAACAGGTTTGCATACACAAAAGACGCATTTGAGTAAAATCATAATATTCCAATACACAATGCTAAAAGAAGACACAACCTGCCCGTACAGGTTTTACAGCACATGAATCCTGTGTATTTTCATGATTTGTAGGTAATTGTTTCTTTCGTTATGATTATGAAACAACTCGAAAAGTAACTTTAATGGTAATAGTATTATCGCATATCCATAATGCAAAAGCTAACGAGTCTTTTCATGCTCAGCACGACCGAAAAAATCACAATACGAATTACTTTGTGAGTTTCAAGTTTGACCATCTTCTACATGTGACGGACAAATACACACATTCTTTTGTAGAAAAAACCTTTAAAACTTTTCCTTTCTTCTTGACAGTTATAGTCTTTAAATATTTGTACTATTAGAATATTAATGTCGTTCAAGTATTGTATTTAGGTTTTGCCCAGTTGCTAAACATGATGCAAGTACTTAGAAATTGTGCACATGGATTTCACTGGATGAAGATACTCAATATTTTCATGGGAAATTATTAATCATGTATGATGACATGTCAAACACTCACCACACTTCTTACTGTTAAAATAACCACAATATGAAAAACAAAACAATGATAATGTCTTTCCAAAACAAAAAGGGTCACAATTTTAGAATGCGGAAGAATAATAATAATTCCCAAATGCAGATATCATGTAAAATGTCACTGGATTTTAGCCAGAAAACTCACTGTTTACTAAATTTACATAAAAGAGATTCTCTGTACGCTTCTAAGGTTTCTTATCGACAGCTGATCGTTTGAAACAAGAGATTCTGTACATTACCTGCTTCTCTTGAAGATTCCAAAATCTGACACTAGAATCGACCAGTCGTCTACGTTGCTGAACACGAGAGGCAAAGTTCCGGACGACGGAGTCAAGCTCATGTGCCACTGCATAAATTTCATCCGCGTTACATTCCCCAGTTCGTGCAAGTTCTTCCGCGGCGATCAAGAGCTTCTCAGTATTCGTGTAGGTGTTCTGTAACAAATCCAACCCATTTTTATTATATCAGTTTTTGTTTTAGATCCAATAGTTTTTCCTATAAGGGCTGTTTTGCACGCTTTATGTTCGGGAAATGGGAAATAGGGAAAGGAAACTTCATAAAAATCTGCACTCACTACTTTGTTGAGACCGCTTTATGAGTGCTTAACATTCAACATGTATACATAAATAAGCAATCGAGCAGACGCACTCAACACGAGTACTACATTTTTCATTCATAAATATACAAACCGCATACCTAATCCTTTTTCCGTTCACATGATTTTTTCAATCCTCTAATAATATCTTTTCAAGTCAAAAAATTATACTTGCAATCAGAGAGTAATTATTACCCTCTGATTGTTGTATCACAGTGAAGGGTGATTTAATTATTATATATTTACATAGGTTTCAAAAGAAAAAAAACTCATTCAGCATCGTTTATATTCTACTAGAAATAAGTTTCAAAGATATATAACTCCTACTGCTTTTTACCGTTGTCAATTGAACTAAGTACATGTGAGCTTGTAAAAGTTTACATTTTTTATACTTGTGTAGAATCATAAGTTATTTCCAAGTTGGTCTCTATTCTCTATTCTAATGTTCGAGTGGAGTCCATTGATTAAAACTCTACAATTATCTTCACTTTTCAAGGCGAATCAAATTACAGACTTTGTGTCACTATAAATCATAAACACTTGTCGTCTTTATTCGTTTTTATCTACATGACTAGCTGTAATGGTTGGGTCTGAACTAGGAATATGTGTCATAAAATAAATGGTTGAAATGACACTAGCTAAAGAATGCTCATTTTTAAACAATATACTTGAGTATCATGAGTATGTACTGGTCTACTAACACAAAGGAATATAAATAGACATTGCTAGACTATACTCCAAACTGATCTCTTCAAATTGTTGTTTGTCTTTCCAGGATCACAATAATATCTAATGTATACTTTTTCAGTTTCTCATTTCCTAAAGCCATACAACCCAAACTCACTGTACTAACCCAGACAACGTGCTTTATGTTTTGCGTCACTCCTTTGACTTGTCAATCAACGTTTACTCGTTATGCCTCAAGCTTCGGACTGCACCCTTTCACAAGTCTCGTCTGTTACATATGTTAAACTTTTCTTAAGATGAAACATATTTCCAGGAAAAAAATTGTAGCTACATTGCGTTACAAAAAAAAAGAAAAAATATTCCTACTACTTTAACATACTCCCCTATGCCCTGCACAGACAGGCATATGTACCTCCCTCCAAAAAATAATTACAATTATTAGTGTTTGTTTGTTCAAATTTACAAAAAAATAAATAAATAAAATACTACATAATTCGGCAAGAAATGGTGTATCACAGTCTACAAAATAGCAATTAACGATGTTAAAGATTAAAGATTCACAACTCGCAACTCCAATTGAGATCATTTTTAAATTCAAATTTTTTTATTTTTTATTTACTATTTAATTTTAGTATTATTGGTCCTACAGAATGCTCCGGGTTCAAGAGGGCGATTATCTTTTAGTTCCTTTTTATTACGTATACTGACTGATTGTGTGTGAACTGTTAAAATGCCAGTGAAAAAACAACTCCTCGGAAGAATTCCAAAAAGCACTATATCTATAGATAGCAGTTAATTCTTCTCAATCTCTCGTGTAAATATAAACCAACTATATATTTGATAAATAAACATGTAGGAGATAATTTGTTGAACAGATGACATGAGTAAGCAAGAGAGGGGTATAAACAAAATCTCTTGACCTGCAAGCATCTTCCTGACACCAACTCCTTACAGTATCAAATAAAACAAATATACAATAAAGATAAAAAAACGTCACAAAAAACGAGGTTCCTCAACACACACCCTAGATCAACACTATATGTACTCATTTAAATAGATGTGTGATGTGGAAGGGACAGTTGAGCAAAATTGAATTTTACATGTTACTTTATCCCTCTGTATTACCAGTCAGATGTCTGAAGAAGAATGTATCCAGGGTCAAGATCAAACAATAAACTTTTACATCCTTAGAAAGGTACACGATGTACCAAATCAAACAAACATGGTCGTTAAGTCATAAACCACACACTTTCCTTATAAAACCTACTTATTCCCTAAGCTCTTGCTTGTAACAAATTTTTTATCTTTTCGTTTCACTACATGAAACTTAAACAATAATAAATTGTTTCCACCTCGAAATGTATTTTATAGTCAAATTCGTCTTTTGGATTTTTGCTACAATGGTATATGCATGTCTAAATTTACACGTTCATAACGGACTCAGTTGCATATCGGTAAAATAAAGCATGGTTTACATTGGGATCGGGACAATACTTGTGTGAAGTAGGCAATACAATAAAACTTCAATGGTTTACCTGAACGACTTTTTCAAAATTATCTTGACTCTTCTGACAAGCGAAAGCCTTCTGAAGATTCCGTCCTACTCCAACACTCTTACAGAGGAACTGTTCTCCATGTTTTTCTAACCAGTCCAATACCTTAAAAATTCACAGTCCAAAACGTAAATGCACTAATGCTAATATTTGCACAGAATTTTTAGAGAACCCAAAGTTGTAATTCGATTATAACTTATACATTAAATGCGAAATATATTTAAATGCTGAAATTGAATGTCCAAATTCGTAGGTATTTTATTACTAGAGCCTAACAAACCTGTTTTACGTCCTCCTTAAAAAGCTTTAGTGCGAGTCTCTGATGTAATTTCACTTTTTTTGAAGTCCATTTTTGTTCCAAAGTTCTATGGCGGGCCAAGACTGAAAATAGTTAAGTTGATTCAGTAAATATGCCATGTTTTTATTAAATCATTTTGGTCGGCAATACTAATGAAATACCGGGATGAATGACTTACTCTGATGAATTACATCTAGTACATGCTTAGCACCAGACGAGTAATCAGCAGCTGGGTCAGTATTCCTCAGGGATCTCCCCAATTCGTCAACCTGATAATTTTTCAAAATATTTAAAATTCGTAAAGTAACGAATGAGTTCTCATTTCATTGAAATTTTAAAATAAACATGCCTCAAAAGACATAGGCTGTGCAAATATTAAAAAAGTTGTTCTCACATGTTTGTGGGATAGAATTTCCATTCCCTCCTGATTACACACCTTCATAAATTCGAGAGAAAAGACAAAATATATTATTTCTATCATTGACATTTGAAAATGAGTATAGCTTATTGATAGAGTATTTGTTTTGCTCATATCCCCGAAGAAATATCTTAGACTTACATGTACTAAGTGATCCAGTTGATACAAAAGCTTTTTACTCGTACTGTGAACCTGTAAATACAAAATACATTTTAAAATCTGATTCCATAAAAAACAAGAGGCTATTATACTATTATAATGTACTTTAAGTATGATTTAAGTAATATTATCATTATAATTAATCAATTTAATCATCTTCTGTTCAAACTTTGGCTAGCGCCGCTTCCAAATTAGGCATTATCGTTGGAGGCTGCATAGTTAGAAAGAAACAAGACCAGACCAAACAAAAAATGTTTGAGGCTTTGAACAATTTATAAGTGAAAATAGAGCTGAGAATAGAATTTTAGTTAGAAATAGTTAAGCGAGCTACTACAACAGGAAAAGCAATCTACAAAGATGAAAGTGAAATTTTTATTGAAGAAAGCATTTTAAGTAAAACAAATGGAAAGAAACAATCGTGAATCGCGCGCACGTTTTTCTGGAACACGTTAACTAAATACTAATTAAATCAAAATACAAATTTTTCATCAAATTAGTTAACCTTCAGAAAATGTGAATAGGTATTACCATCACCGTTATATTTAAATTGCTTATTTCTTTTTCCAGTGACTAGAAATATTGTACCAGTATAATTACTTTATTTTGAACTTGAAATCAAATGTACAAAATTAATTGATCGGGTTCATGTACATGTACATACTCACTTATTAAGGAAACAACAGTTTCAAGCTGTTGCTAGTGATAAATGTATTTGTAACATTTTTAAATAATGTTTTTATTTTCTAAAGAAGCACAGCACATGATATTTTGAAATATTTGCAGTCAAATTGGCTCACCTCGGTATAAGCTTGACACATGGATTCATATATCGTTTGATGCTGATGAATACAGGTTTCCAGGTTCCGGACAGCCACTACATAAATACAGATACAGAAATTGATTCCACAAAGAAACATTTATTGAGATGGTATTATTTACTGGATTTATTGTATTGTAACTCCTTACCGTGTTCCAAGTCCAGTCTTTCAACTGCCGCTTCGCTTGGAATGCTCAAATTATCACATGCTTGACTCCAGCTTACAATTTTTTCGGCATACTACGACATTGTTGAAAAATCAGAAAAATGTTAGCGTGTTTATGTTTTGGCTTTCTTACTAAAGCAAAATGAAATAAATAAAAAAACCTCAATCGTTTCGTATACCTGCTCAGCTTTTTGATGAAATGAAACAGAGAGAGCAAGCAGCGTGTTTCTTTCATCAAGGGCACAAGTTAATTCTTTCCAAGCTTGATTAATTCGGGATCCGAGATTACGAATATGTTGAGCTGCATAGTGATTTGTGTCCACCATATGAGATGCCATTGCTAATATACGATTTATACTTGCACAACCATTCTATTTTGTCAAAATCAAAACCAAATCATTGCATCAGAATAATTTTAAAATGTATAGGAAGTTTGTATTCGAAACACAACATTTTTTAGTACCATGAGACTGACAGTGAACTGTTCATGGTCAGCTTTGAGCCGCTTAGCTTCTTGAAACGATTGTCCAATTTCCACATATGTGGATAAAAATGCTTCATGGCTATGTCGAATCCAATCAAGCATCTAAATAGAGAACAATACCATTTCAAATATTAATTATTTTTTGTAAGTACTATAGTCTACTTTTTTAAAGAATGAGAAGTCAATATCATCTGGGGAAATTGTCTTGGTATAACGACAAAGAATAATAGCAATGAATAGTAAATCATTTAGTAGTCCATCGAAGCAATTGAACGTGTTTGTATCTAAAAATGTTTAATTATCCTCATCGTAGATACTAGTTTATCATTATCATTCGCAGAATCCACGTCCATTTTGAGTAGGAAATACATGTACATTTGAAAATAAACAGTTTATTTCTACTTGCCTTCTTGCAGTCTTGCTCAAAATGTCGCAACTGAAAGCACTGGTCTAGCTTTACTTTCTTGACATGCCAAAGCTGGAGTAATTGTTCCTTAGCACCATGTATCTGCTCACACATCTGCATGATCGTCGGGATATTTGCCTACAAAAGAAAAGTCAAAGAATTTAAACTATGCATAAGTACTCGTTGAACACGCTCAACGAATAAATACCGGATAATTAGATACATTTCAGGAGGAAAGTTTATCCAGTTTTCCCTAGTTTTCATGTAGGGCCGTTTAATTCGACTTAAAAAGTACGAAATTTGTAAAACAAATGAAAGAGAATGTAGGTTAAAAACTTTAGTGTACTAGAAGTAATGTGCTGCACATTTCCTTTGGCTGCTAGATGGAATAATATACGAGCAACGGACACGTGTAATGCAATATGTACCAGCAGCCTATTGCATTATTTCCTTGTACAGAATTTCCTCTGCACTGTCAAGTCTTACTTTGTGCTGTTCAGTTCATACTTTCATACGGATTCGGAGAAACGATAAAAAATAAGTAAATCAGGAATGAAAATTGCTGGTGTAGTGATATATAATCTATAATATAAGCAAAGAATTGTATTTCTCTATATGTGCTTAATGGGCGTAAAAACTATAGACTTTTGAGGA
>JAIUND010001185.1:0-40448 GCA_034699125.1 Gisinianus flammeolus
CTTTATCCTTTACAACGACTTGTAGTTCAGAAATTAATTAATTATGAATTAATTTTAATTTGCTCAAAAAAAAAAAACATCTAAAAAATTGTCGACGGATTATTCTAATAAACCGCGTTGTGAATTTCAACCCTTTGTGCTGAAAGCATGGGAAGACCGTCATAGCTGGAGAAGGAAACCAAACGGCGTTGAAACGCCACATAATTTATTTCAGTTGGGCATGTGACATTGAAACTCTGTGCATATGCGAAATTCAAATCCGTGGCCATATTTTTTTTAATTTTGTCCTGTCGTTAGTGTCATTTTTTGTTTTCTGTTGTGATCATCATTATTATATTTAATATGTAATAAGACTGTGATGTTGAAGATTTTGGACAACAATCATTGTTGAATGTGTCTTTTGTTATACTTTATAGTTTGTTACCTCATGCTTGGAGTTTTGCACGCGAGAGGTAAATACACGTCATATGTATTTTTTGTAACAATGTACCTAATCTACAGTGTGGCCAAATTATTTATGGACAGTTTCTTATGACAAAATTTACCGATGGTCGTTTTACATGTGAGTACATATGGTCTCCCATATGTATTCACATGTAAAACAAATTGTTTTACATGTGAATACATACTAAACTTAATATGTATTCACATGTAAAACGACCATCGGTAAATTTTGTCATAAGAAACTGTCCATAAATAATTTGGCCACACTGTATAGTCTGAATAAAATTACATCATCAATTAAATATAGCTTGAGATTTATTTTTTAAAACAGGAGATTAAATACTTATGCATTTGGCATGTAAGTAAGCATTTACATTTAACATACCCTTTGCTATATGTACATGCATGATAATTTCAATAGACGGGGAATGTAAGACATCATGCCATATGAAATGTTCGAAACACTGATTTTATATATGAAAAATAAATAAATAATATGTGTGCGGATAACTTGACGGAAGTAGACACTAATCATTTTGATTGAAAGGGTTGACCGCCGAACTGATTGGCATTCGGCACAAAATAAAATTTAGCCATTGTTTCGGGACTTAAACTTTGGACTTGATCTACATTAGGCACAAAATGAAATTTAGCCATTGTTTCAGGAGTTAAATTTTGGACTTGATCGGTATTCGGTTCAAAATGAAATTTGGCCATTGCTTCAGGGATGGAACTTCTGTAACTATGTGGTCCATGATGATGATGGTGATGATCGTCATCGTAATAATCCGAGTCTACATTATTAAGGATAGCATGGCCTGGGTCGTGATAAAAAGGATCATTTGGTCCAATTCCAGCATTATAGCCATGATGATGGTCGTGATCATGATAGTGCTCGTCGTCGTAGTCATCGTATTCTTCCGTTTGAACTTGACCAGGAAAGAGATTACTTAACCATTCAAATAGTCTAGCTTGCCCTTCTACATTGTTGACTTCGCCATCATCATACGGAGTCCTTTGAGCGATTACTTTCCTCTCCAGAAATTCATTGATAGTATCTCCAAGAGCCTGGTGTTTTGGTAAAAGAACAATATAGATTATTGAAAATTTTCATTATTATTATTATTCAAAAGAGTAATTCATTTAACCTTTGAAGAATTTCGAGGCTTATTAAATAATTTCAAAATTTGGAAATGCAAAAGATATACTGTCGGATTTTTAATAACTGACCCTCCCAAGGACAGATGTAGGAATCCGTGCCCATTTCAAATACATTGAGTGGGAGGAGCTACGAAGGAGAGAGAAAGGCTCAATTATTTTTAATCCGACAGTATTTACTTATGCAGAATATTATATGTAAGCAAAAATTCGACTATATACCAGTAACTTTCCTATGCCACGAGTATGACTTGGGAATCCGCTAATGCTAATGGTCATCGTAGTTATGAGTGTAGCAATCACCGACAATGTCGTCCTTTGTCCAAACAGCTTCATAATATTGTCGTATTTTTATGTCGTCGTGTTCAACAATGAAACTGGTATACTAATTATTAGTAATAATAATGTAAGAGCTACACGATCGAAGACTATAGAGAATTCAATTAAAATTCCGAAAACAAAAACTTACTATAACGAGACTATACTGACAAAAGTGTGATTACTTTTACTATTGATTCACCACAAAATATATAATAGAGCTTTGCACATATGAAAACTTTTCTTGGCTCTGTGTAAAATTATGAAATCTGTGGACATTTTATAACTTTCTTCCCGTCCAGACATGGGTTTGTTCATTTTGTCTGTCCTGTGTGTATACATATCGTATAAGAAGTCTAACGGGAAGTTGAGAAATTTGGACAAAAGTTTGAAGACATATGGATTATGGAGTGAACTCGGACAATGAACCAGACTTCTTTGACAGTAATAACAGTTTATTAAGATACTTTGTATTATTAATGATTGTTTGGATGCATGACATATATATAGGTTTGCAATTGAAAAGATAGAATCGTCACAAGATAATCACATGTTATTGAACAAGTATACTTTATTATTATTATTGCCTCTCGTCTACTATTGATATGTGATTTGATTCATAAGTGATATGTCTCCGCAGACACCACTGAATCCTGAATCATTGAGGGATAGGTCACATATAGTTTTAGTAATGATTTAAAGATCGAAATTGCGTCCAGCCGTCTCCAAAGTCATTCAGTCCTTTTGTTTTAAATATAAATATACCGCGTCATTACACTCACCATGCAGTTATGCTTTTAGCTTACTAAACTTTGTGACAGCATGCTAATAATAATTTTTATATTAAATGATCTATAGCGTGTGTGTGGAACACATCAAAACGGCTGGAGGCTGAATATGACTCCATTAGTATACGATTTCCCATATATATTTTCCATTTGTCGAGTGTACATAAGTATAGTTCATTAGTTTTTTGGAACAGGACGAGGAAGAAAGGGTTCAGTTTTGTGAGACGATGGATCGACCTACATCATATCTTGACAAAATTTGGAATATAGATGTCACTCTGTGGGTACAGGTATACAGTTATCAATCGTAAATCAAAAGCCAATTTTATTGTTTCCTGCCTGACCAATTTTATTTCTAGCTGTTAGGGACTCCACATGTGTGCATGCGTGTGTGTTTGCAAATTTAAGGAAATTATCGAATTAGTTGGCAGTGGTTTACATACCGAACAAATACCATGAATTATGAATCAACATAAATGTATTAATGTATTATGACTTGATTAAATGGTTAATTATTCGAGAGGTAAAACGCATACGAATTGTCTACAAGGGAATTTCCACAACGTATGAAGCTGTCATTTCCATGCCTTTCCATGTAATGTAAATGACCACCGGTTGCGATGAAATACTGAGTCAAGTCTTCGACTGAGAAACTCATTTCAACTTTTAGTTTTTTTTGTCCATCCAGCATTTATGTGTGTGTACAGTTTGTAGGTTTGTACTTTTAAAAATAATGGGTTTCATTGTGTATACTTCTGTAGAAAGTATATGTCCCCTCTTCCTTTAAATATTCTTGCGTCAATTGCATTGCTCATATCATTTATGTCCACACGTGTTCTTATTTTCCATAGTATTAATGGTAAAGTAAATATATCTCTACAGAGATACTCTGCAGAGATATCTCTACAATGCGAATTTTGTAATATGATTAAAAATGAAGAAAATAAACTCATTAATCTATTGTGTAATACATAATAATGCAGTACCGAGATGTTCCAGTTCTTGAGTCATATTCATGCTGTATATGTCGATTACCACAGTTTGAAGGTTCATTTTCGTATCGTGCACAGTGCTTAATGTGTGCGTATACATGGGTATACGGCGTATACTTCCTTTTTCTTTCTAGTCTACAAACTAAATCAATCTATACACTAGATAAAACTCGCATACACATGCGCTTGAAACCAAAGGCTCCTTCTTGTCACCAAGGGTACAAAGTCAAATCTAAAATGTACCATCCAACTTCCTAGAACCAAACCTTTTTTCCTTGTATAGCAAGCCCCAACGTTTTAAGTGCCGACTATCCATCCGATACACTACTCTAGAATCAAAACTCGAATTTACATGGCGTATTAGAAGGACTAGAATAATTTGGGTGTCATAAAAAGTCCGTCGGCGATGGTCATTCTGAGTACCTCCTACCCTCGTCCTTTAAAAAGATACCAACTTTGTTTACTTCTTTAATACAAAGTACGACCATTGTATTGGACTGCATTGGAATGAAAGGATAAAAAAGGACCAGTGTGAGTTCATTTAAAATAAATGTGTTTTGACAACTCATGGAAAATCTTTAATTTAATTTTCTAAAGCACAAAATATACACGGTATATGCACAAAAATTGATATATTAGTATATACTAGAATCGTCAGAATCAAATTTAGAGTCAAAGTCACTCTCTGAGTCAGTTTCAAACATCGTGTTAAATTCAATTGGCTTTTCGTACAATTCAATAAAATTAGTTTCAACTAAATTGTCCCTTTTCCACATTTGTGTATGTTTTAATTGCACGACGGACACACTTAGCCCACATTCCAGGGAGAACATCTTTGGCTGCTGTTTTGGCAATTTCCAAAACTTCCTTTTGGTCCTCCTTTTGAGTTTTTTTTAGCAATATCTGCTTTTAAAAAGCCGCGAACTAATTCTATGGGATTGAGCTCACAATGAGCAACAGGTAACCAAAGAATTTTGATGTCTTTTTGACTGGAGTCAGCAATGTCTTCAATTTTGTATTTTGCTGTAACTGGTCAAAGGTCAGATAGTTTTAAAAGTGTCCTTTTGAATACTTTTCCAGATGGAATGTCAATTTTTCGTAGTTGCAAATTCTCAATTATTTTGTCTTTTTTCCAATATATTTTTGGCATCACAGTTTCCTCCACCCTTGTTCTATGATACGGAGCCTAAACTAGTACGATTACACTTTTTCGTGGAACTAAATAAACTAATTTAGCAAACCAATCAATGTGGTGTTCACTATGCATCGAATTTTGGTAAACTTTGGAGACTTTTTTTGATAGAAAAATGTCATTTGTGACTTTGGACTGTCGTTTATCGGCGGAAATCAATCATAACCGATGAAACGTTTTGTCTTTTCCTTGTATATGATGTTTATGTCTGTGTGTACTCACTTTCTTAGGACCAAACGTATGTTCTCGCATTTCTTCGTTTTGTCTATTGTCGTTTGCTGTCAATTTTTTTTCCATTAGTTTTTCTTCTCTTCTCTCACTATTTTGCTATTCTCTCCACACAAACTCCCTAAATCACTGTTTCATAGCAATTTATTTCTGCTTTCGTACGAAATGAGTAGTAAAAAGCGAGCAAAACCCCTAAAAGCCCCAGATTGGCAAAACTCAGTTCAATCCATGTTTACTAAAAAAGAAAGGATGTAAATCAAAATCTAAGCTCTGATTTAGCAAATTCTTGTATGTACGAATCAAAGGGAAGAGATTCCACGTAAAACTTCTGAGCAAATGAGTGTTAATAATTGAGATTTGTCTTTGAGATCCGTAGCCCCATCTCGCATGCTTACTGAGTCCAACGGTGAATTAGTGGACGGCGTTAAAGTACTTTATCCTAATCAAAAAATAAATACTACTTCTGGAGAGAATGAAATTCGTAATGAAATTGTGTGTTCAGTTTTGATTGGATGAAAAAAATATATTGCTTTTCTTTTGTAGCTATTTAAGGGTTAGTGATCCAAAAACTGTCCCTGTGTCTATAGATTTTTTGCCATTATATGAATGTGTAAATGTAATTTTAATATCTACAGGTGAGTGTGAGCACGGATTTTCGCAAATGAATCTTGTACACACCGACATTAAAAACTAAATGAGCCAGGTTTGGAAAGCTTTAAGATGGAAAAGTACGCTGACTCGTGGGTAAAGAAAGAACGACACTGCGCTCCGAACAAATATTCAGTTAGCCAGTTTGACAACAATTTATAATTGAAAGATGAATTGCAGTGTGTTTTGGAACTGTTGTAATTAATTTTTGAAGTCCGTCATTATTATTATTTTGTATCGTTTTAGTCGCTTTGCTGGTGTGTGTATATAATTTATAATATGGTAAACCTGGAATCAACTCAAAACATGCAGTGAGTTACTCCCTGTGAGTACAATTGTAAATACAATCGTGTAGATTTGTACAATACATAGATAATAAACACTTACACTAAATTAGATTACGGATTTTTTGCCGTATACCTACTTATATGTACACACAATTTATGGGGGGTCCAAAAGTCAATTTTGAGCAAAGTATTGCAATTTTTATAAATTCTCTATTGCATGAATCTCGGATTTTCTTTCATATTATTTATCGTTAGCCTATTCTACAGTGCAAGGATTTTTTTGATTTTTGACCTTTATCAATTTTTAGGTTCACGTGGGGTCAACCCGGTTTTTCATCCGATTCATCTGAAACGAAATTACTCGACAAGGTGAGGTCATCCTGAACACTGTTTGGATTACCCCGAACTCTGTATCTCAAACCAGGAGGTCAAATGTCCGCATGGGGCAAAGTCAATTTTTTGTGCCCTTAAGATTGTTTTTTCGAATCGGTATTTTGTTCCTGTAAGATGAAAGAATTTGAGACCGCACGTGTTTTTTATTTTTTTGAAATTCTTGCCCATTCTGGAGTTATGATTTTTTGAAAATCGGAAAATTGCCCATTTAAAACCATGTTAATTTTTTATAAGTCCGAATTTTTCACTTTTTACTTCTTTTTAATAAAGACTAGACGAAAATAAGGGACTCGTGCTTTTTATTTTTAGAAATTCTCCCCAATTTCAGCAGGACGATTTTTTGAATTTTCGAAAATTTCAACCTTTTTTACCGAAATTTTTGAAAATTCAAAAAATCGTAGCTGGTCGTTTTTGTATGGACGACTTGTGTATGTTCCCTATTAAGCAATGATCGTTTATACATGGAAAATCATTGATAATTAGGATTATTTCGAGAATTATATGCCTACATATATCGTTCTGTGAACTGAAAACTTGAGCTCTTGCATAATGCCTATAATATGTCTCTGTTTGTATTTCCATGAAAAAACTAAACAAAACAATAGACTTCTCCATTCAGATTCAGAATCCACTGTCCGTCCAACTGTCGGAATTCGTAATCTAATTCAATGTCGAGCAACTCTCATGGATATGAAATGTAATGTAGCAATCAGAAACATCTTTGTTTAATATGCGGCAACGGCTTAATTAGTTCGTACTTTCCCATTCCAATCCACACAAAAATACATATACCTAAGTATACATTATTTGTATACATTATATAATTTATATATATCGTAAAAGTAGGTATATGCATGAAATGTAAACGTCGAAAGTCAAAATTCTGCATTGTTTTTTCTCCACAATCGTGTAGCATAAACGATTTAATTAAATAATTTGACAGGAGCTAAAAAAAAGTACAGAATCTACGCTTGTAATTTCTTATCTTCATTGTTAAGACTATCGGCAACAACATGTGAACATGTCATATCAAATTTTTATGCCACACGAATGACGAATGAAGAGTAAACAATTTTACTTTCCCTTTTTGTACATACATATACATACACTACAATATACAGACACCATATTCTGGATATTCTGGAAACCCTTTTCAGCCTTTTTGTTATAAAAGGCTTCAATGTGTCCTTTTACAAAAATTCTTTTAATTGTATGCCTATTATCTGAGTCAGGGTTGAGTTGAGAGGAGTGTATTATTAAGACTTAATAACAATGGAGAAACATTATTCAAGTTCCTTTGATGCCCTTTGATGGGGGAGCCCTGACTACACTGTGTGTACAGTATATATAATATATATACAGTCTAAAAAGGGAGTGAGCGAGTTTGTCATTGTTGTTGTCGTCCAAAGGTGAGTACTTTAACGCAAATTGGTTATGTATATTTCTCTCGTTGTGCCTTGTGCCTGTAATAACCGGCAACCGGCTTGCAAATTCTAGTTCTAGTTTCATGGTTAACTCAAAACTCTATGTATTGTGGCACATGGGCACATGTATTGTGACAATCTTGATAGTTGTTGTTGTTGATAGCCAATACATCATATTAATAATCATGCAATAATTCAATGAATCTAATCTAAATGTGTTTGCAATGTGAAATGTGCATACATATATCTATATTGGTTTGTTATTTGAGTCAAGTTGAACTTGTTTTCATAAAAATGAAGGAACTTACACTTCTGACTACCGTCCGCCACACCTTGGGCATCAATCACCTCGTTAGGAAATTAGGAGTCCTATATAGAAAATGCAGAATATATGACATTGTACTTGGAATATTGGAATCATTTGACAATTTCCTCCTTAATGGAATAATAATAAAACAATTTGAACCAAAGTTTCTGAAATAAACATGACTTGACAAATTCTCAGAGAATTTCCAGTCAAAATTAGTTAAATAAGTGAAAATCCTAATGAGGATTTCACGGTAGATGAGCAAATAGATAGAGAGAGAGAGCGAGATCAATATACAGATGCAGTGTACACAAGTATACGTAGTTTCAATGTGTTTTCAATAATAATAACGATGTTTCAAATAAATATATATCTATAGTCTATTCTATAGTCAAGTTGAACGGGAACAACTTTTTCTCCTTCTTCTTCTGCTGCTGTTGAGGCTGCTGACTATAGAGACAGGCCGAGTGTCTTTGTCTTCATCGTTGATGTGTTAGTGGAAAAGAGAATATTGCATGAGGAGATATCATGTACGTACATAATACATAGAAGTAGAGAGAGAGAGAGAGAGAGCTTCGGAGTAATCTAAGCTAAGATAATGCTTGATGCGAAAAAATATACCAAATAAAATAAATACAACAAGTCCAGCTACAGGTTTGTAAATCTGCTTTTAGGAAATTAAGAGTCCGAGCGGAGAGCATCAAGAGAGTGAGTGCTGACTTGCCTTGACTTGACTCAATTCACAAAACTCAACCTCACTCAATCTATCACTTAAAGGAAAGGAAGGTTTGCTCGTTCAACTGTTCACTTGTAATACGTAGAGTCGTCAGTACTCTCCATCCTCTGTATCCACAACAACATTCACATATTGTGATTCAACATCTTACTCTTAACAGTGTTAACTGTTACAAAGTTCATTCTACATTGATTCTACAGCCTATATTACGGTGACCGTGTTTGTTTTACCCGATTGCTGCCTACCACTTTTTTTGTGTTATATACCCGTGTGCTTTCTCTCTGCGGTGCACTCTGTGCGCACTGTGTAAGTGTGTGTGTGCGTGTGTTTACTATATACAAAATACTGACAATCTGACAAAATGAATCCACCGTCAAATATTCAGAGTTTTTTTGCCAATAAAACCATTTTCATAACGGGTGCTTCGGGTTTTGTGGGGAAAGCGATTGTGGAGAAATTGTTGAGAGATTGTGGGGATCTCCATAAAATCTATATTCTCTTACGAGCAAAACATAATTTAAATTCAGAAGCTCGACTCACTAAAGTCCTTCAAAGCACGGTAATATACCTATATATATTTAGTTTTTTAATAGTTCTCAATCATCTCCGAAATAATTTTGATGTGCGCATATTTTGTTTTTTAAAAAAAAATACTTGCATATAAATCTATACAAAAAAACAAATTAACCGATTGTGGTCATATTATTATTATATGATGATGTTGATCTACTTAAAAAAAAAAAATCCCAATTTTGAATTGTGATTGTTCATCTTTTTGAATAGATTTTTGACACGATACGAAGACAAAATCCAAAATTTGGAGAGAAAGTCGTGGCTGTGAGTGGGGACATCACACTCCCAGAACTTGGACTCAGTAAAGCAAACCAGGAATTGTTACAAGATTCCGTCAATGTTGTTTTTCATTCGGCCGCTACAATTAAATTCATGGAGCCTCTAAACATTGCCTTTGAAATTAATTATAATGGAACTAAACGACTATTGGATTTGTGTTTGGGCATGCGAGGACTTGTTGTAAGTAAAAACAAAAAAAAAGTCATAATTTCAAACCACATTAGTAATTTAGTAATACGTTTGTGCGACTTCATATGTATATAAATATATGCGAACACACACTTTTCAAGTAACTCACTCTCTATTGTTTACGACTCATTTGAGAATTTCCTCATGGAATAAGGAACATCTATATGTACTGACATGCATGAACTTTTTCAAAATTGAAAACACGTTTGGATTTTTCAGTCATTTGTCCACATTTCCACGGCGTACTCAAACTGTGAAAAGAAAGAAATTGAAGAAATAATTTACCCTCCCCTCGTGAATGCACACAAATTGGCTAGAGATATTCAACTCATGGATGCAGAGACGATTAAAAGAATGACACCACAGTAAGAGCATTTAAAAGCCAGTAAAAAAAACGAAATGATATAGAATCCCGCAAAATGATTGTAGAAAGAGGTATATAATAATATATGTCAGCATACAAATTCATTTTCTTTGCATTTTTTTGTGTATATATACAGGCTTTTGGGGAAGAAGCCGAATACATACACATTTACAAAAGCACTCGTAGAAACTCTTCTACATGAACACAAACATCATCTGCCAATCACCATCGTTCGTCCATCCATCGGTAAAAACGGTGTTTTTGTCTCCATATTTAATATACACAAATATAGTACGATTTAATTTAAAGCGACCTTTAACGCTTCAACCCGCTTCAGACTTGATTTGAATATGTGTAAAATCGATCTTTTGAAATGATGGGTGAATGTACGATTAACGCACACAAACACACTGAATTTGTAATTAGTGAATAGATGGGGAAGGTATTTGGTATATTGATGTAGGTGACACGTCACAGATAGTATATGATAAACCTCTTGTATATATTTGACGTCTATGTACACACAGCAGCTGATGATGATGATGATTTGAAGCTCCTTCGATCATTAGTCAGTATAGTATATATATAAAAAAGAGTAAAACCAGTTTTCGCAATTATAGCTCTGAATTGGCAAATTCTGAAACATTGTTAAACTTGAAGGAGGCCAGGAGGCTATGTGTGAACACCACATGCAGATTCATCTCAATCTCATGGGCACATGCAAAAACATTTAGTGATTGACTGATTGATGCTATTTTTCATTTTATACACGACTTGACCACATCCAAACCAAGTTTTTAATTCACATTTGTTCTTCATCGGCCCATTTACAATTTAAATGTGTTGGTATTTATTGTCTTTTTTCTTGTTTTTTTTTGACATGTTTTAGTCACTGCTACAATGGATGAGCCAGTGAAAGGATGGATAGACAATTTGAACGCAGCATCAGGGCTGATTGTATTTTGTGGGAAAGGGATTTTGAGATCAATACGAGCTGATGAAAATAAACATATTGCTCTAATACCTGTGGACAAATTGGTCAATCTAACGCTCGCTTCTGCTTGGAAATGGAATTCAAGTCTTAGGTGAATTTCCCTCAAAAAAAAAAAATTAAGCAATTCCCATTAGAATCTCATTTACTTAAATACCTGGTAGGTATACTTTAAGATAATGCTTATAAATTATAATATAAACAATAATGTGTTTTTGTGTTTTTTATATTTATTCCATGGACAGACCCAGTAATGACATTACAGTATATAATTGTTGTCCAAAGAGTCCGATGCCTTACAAAGAATTGATTCGAACCATGTCGATAGCCATAGCCAAAACTCCATTTGATAATGTCGTTTGGTATCCCAGTGCTCAAGTGGTCAAATCCGAGTGGCATCAAAAAATAAACGATAAAATGTACAGGAAAATCATACTTTATCATTATTTAATTGTAATGTAATTAAACTGACAAGAGATATATATTTCCATCATTCTCCGCAGTTACCATCACTTACCTGCCTGTCTTCTGGATTGTCACTCAGCCATTTGTGGTCGAAAACAACAGTGAGTCGTCTCTTCAAAATCCACATGAACTATATATATATAATATATAATTATGTGAAAGGAATTCTAATTCCAATTCCAATTCCAATGCAATGAGAGTTTGAGTGTAGACACTAAGGAATTTTTTGTGCACATTGTTTTTGGGCAGGATGCGGAAAATCTACAGGAAAGTGAAAGATGCAGTGGAAGCTTTAGAATTTTTTACCACACATGAATGGGAATTCTCGACGAGTAATTCGAGTGCCCTATTCAGTACTTTAAACAGTACGGATCAACGACTTTTCCCATTCACCACAGATGAACTGCATTGGCCCGAATACATGGAACATTATGTACGTGGTTTGCGTCAGTACACGTGTAATGAGACGGAAATGACCCTTGTCGCAGCTCAAAAGAACATGAGAAGGTAACGAGAGAAATATATATATACTTATGTACTGTTCTTTATTATCTATTAGTTATTATACTTATAGATGGACTGTGGTGATATAAATTCTGACAAATTTTTCTCTTTATAAATTCCTTAGGAAATTCTGGCTTCACAAATCCGTTCAAATACTTTTAATTTACGTCCCCACAATTATGATTATTTCCTTGATTTATTTATTTGTTGAGAATTATTTTTAAAATCTTATACGAAAAATGATATATTTGAATACAGTGTACACAAAATGCACACATTTTAAAACAATACTATATAAAAGTTTGACTTGTCATGAAAAAGTGACCAGTCTTTTGGGATTTAGCTACTGCAACTGAATTGAATGGCGAGATATCAAATCTCAAATTTTTCCAAGAGTTTTGAAAATGTTCCCATTGAATGTTCACTTGAGAGAAAACCCGAACAGGCACAGTGAGAGAGAGAGAGAGAGAGAGAGAGAGACAGACAGAGAGAGCGAGAAAGAGACAGACAGACAGAGAGAGAAAGAGAGAGAGTTACAATCGAGCTGTGGACTCTGCATTAAACATAATTTAATTTATATATAATTTAAGTAATAAATAATCGGTAGATACCTAGTTTGATTTTTCCTCGTAATAAAAAAGAAATTATTTTATTTTGCTATCAAAATCCTGTTTCATATTTATTCTTTTTATTTGTATATACAAAGTACGAAGCTCTCAAGTCAATAGTATTCACGATGTGCTCGTTGTTTTGGTGTGTACACATAATAGAAGCAATGATCTTTGTACAAGGACCCTGGATCATTCATTGGCTCATAATCAGAATCGCATACAAACACCGTCTTATATCCGTCACTTGGTGGGATTTGAGGGGGAGGTGGGAAATCCACAAAGGATGGATTGTAGGCGACAAGAGTTGGGTCCAAATCCAGCTCATAGGAAATATCTCTTGGGGGTAAATACACTGATGGCACTACGGATGATGATGGTTTCTTTGTTCCCCGTTGAAATCCGTTAAAATCAAAGTCCGGGAAGAAGAAAAGTCTGATCGTGAGGGGAGGACTCGAGTGGAGTAATTCCTTCTCGTCTGACCTCTTTAAGAATATAATCAATCATCAATCTTATCGTACATGGATTTTGGACGATATTTCTCAGGATAATATACGAGTAATAAAGTAATAATCTTACTAATACATATTATTATTATATATCGTCTATTAAGGTCGAAAACGAACGATAATCATTTGGCCCCAGACGCAGAATATCCGTATGCGCATAAGGCATATTCTGCGTCTGGGACCAAATGATTATCGTTCGTTTTCGGCTTAATGGACGATATATATATATATATATTTGTATTTGTATACATATGTGCATTATGCAAATTTGTAAAGAGTATAAAGAGCACCTGTAACTTCCAGACGATGTGATAATCCTGTCTAATTTGAGCGAGACAGAGACTGGCGTGAAAGCAGCAGCAGCAGCACAATGACAATGTAGTCCAGGCCAAGACCCTGGAGGAGGCCATCCTTGGGATCACGACGACCGACGACGGACCATACACAGATTAAAATCACTACTATATATACATATACACTTTAACCCCAGCCGCCTTATCGTTATTCACCGCACAGTGTGCAAAGAGTATGGAAATGGAAATGGAAATGGAAATTGATGAACTGTGAGGGAGACACTTTTGACAAAGAGCGGAGAACTGACCTGTCACTGGACCGCATACAACTAAAAATCTGACACCACACTCATCATTTACACTTTCACATCACATCCCTTTCATGAATCATGAATCATGATACAATGCTGTGCATCAGTGCAGAGTGCATCTTTCTCATTTCATCGTCCTTTTTCTATAGGTACAGGTATACGGTAATAAAGTGGGCCCTTGCTATTGTGTAAGTTGGCTATATACTATATGCAGTAGCTTATTGTGAGTTGTAGTTGTGTCAAGTTGGAAATTAAATATGTATCGTATCTGTGTATGTGCATTCCATATAAGACCTGAGAGTTTTCGCTTTTTCTATATACCTGCTGTTTCCTGCTGTTTCCTTCCTTCATATTTCCCGTATTATGTTTGTAGTTCCCTTATAAATTATCCCTTATAAAATACTAAAAGATGAATCCCTTTATTTTTGAGTCCATCAAGGAAATTCGTATTTGTCCTTTGATATTTCTTGAAAATATATACGTTTTATGACCCTTTTCTTGGACTTTATGCTCCATATTTCAATGCTCCAATTCAACATAAAAAGAGGGTTGTGTCCATGAGAAAAGGTATTTAAGGTAAAAACCTTTTTATTTTACAAACAAGTTCAATGCCATAAATACGACATCAGATATTTATTGCTCTTTATTTGTCATTTTGGGTATGTATTATATACGGACTCTTTAAAATAGCGCTGTATAATATACAGCGTATTTGTATAAATGACGGAAATTCCGTCTAAATCCTATACTATAAATTTCCAGAACAAGTGAGTTTTTGTCGTGGAATGTTTTACGTCTCCATTTGTGTGAGACTTGCAAGAATTGAGAATGTCATTGGATGCAACACACAGAGTCGAACGTGGATAGTATCCTGTCAGTAGTGTCACAATACTAGTACGCTCATCGAATGTGGTACTTTTTATTCAGTATCCTGCACTCGGCCGATATACTGTACTTAGTTACGATGTATATGGCCGACAAACATTTTTACAATTATTATTATTGTTACAATTTGTAACTTACAAAGTTTCAAACCTGTTCCCAGCCCATCTATTATTCTATTTGCGACTGCACACACACACACGTCATCAACACGTAGATTGTGAACTTACTCCTCATATCCTTTTTGCACACCTTTGAATTCTGTCAAATCTTGTATTCTCAAGTCACGTGCGAAGGGATGTTGAGAAAGCATTTTAAAGATTCGGATTCATTCTTTGTAATTGAAACAAAGCATTTATGGCGTGAATGAGGAAAACGGAAAACAGAAATAAAATTCAAACCAATAAATAATATAGTACTCAAAAGTCTGAAAACAAAATGAGGATTCATACAATTTAAAATTAGTTTAGTTACTAGTCACTGCTGGGAGAACTTAAATTATTTTCGCAAAATTCCAACATCTCTATGCAATTTTCAATTTCAAGGTTTCATGTACGCATTTTTTGAGACGTCAGCAATAAGCAATAAGCAAGCAAGCACGCATATATTCTTATTCTTAGAACGTCTGTAAGTCATATGAGCACGAATTTTATCCTCAATGTTCATCTCCTTATTATATAAGATAAGGAGGTGAAATACTCAGAGTATCTATGAACACGGAGAAAAGTCAACGACAAAGAAAAAATTTTTGCAAATTGTGAGTGCAAGGGACAAAAAATTGGCTCATCTCAAAGTACAGATTTTGATTGGGGCGAGTTTTGGAATTATTTGCATATACAGAGTATGTACAGAGCATGTACGGAGTCTGTATGAGATCCCTGGGAAGATTGAGCTGTCATCGGCGATCCGCTCACACAGAGACGAAGCATCACATCTAACAAAAAAAAAATTCAAGTTCATTTTATTGAGCATGTATTTATGGTCTGAGTCATGATTACGTGTACACTCAAGTATCTGTAATTAGGCTATTGTTATGATTTTCATTTGTCGTCTATATAGAGATCTAAGAGATTCCGTCTCTTTCTCTCTACGTCTTTCTGAAATTGGTTTTTTGTCCAGTCTTCACGATTCATATGGAGCTGATGGCGTTCTAATCACATAGATATTTTTATTTTTGCATTCTACGAAATGATCCATAATGTTACAAGTGAGAGAGAATACTCGCTCAATATATGTAAGCAATAAGACACGACACACGGCAACATGAATTGCACATTTTCTGCATGTGTTTTGTTGTTGATGTTGTTGGGGTTGGACGTCAGAGACAATGGAAAAAAAGTGCAAAAATTCCCAAATGAAAAATGAATCTCTCCTTTTGTACACAGATTGAAACTACAAACTCCTACTAAATTCCAGGTATTCTGGACTTGAACTATTATACAGCGAAGGATTCAAGATAATTCATAACTCATCGTTTACATTACATATATACGCTTACTATTTTTTATGTGCTCCAATCATCAACTGGTAGACTTTTGAAAGAATATAAATACCTCGGTTGGATAATTTCCGATTCAGTATTCACACAATCTCCTTTGTAAAACACAGTAGAAAAACTATAGACAGTGTGGGATCTCGCTATATTATTATTATTATAAAAAAAATCAAACATGGTAAGTCTCCAGTCTCCATTATTTTACCTTTTATACCAAACTGAATTTTACAGATATAGAACTGACAAATTTGTGAGGAATCAGGATTTATTTAGAGGTGTTATGAAAATTCTAATTTAACTTTCCAGATGAATATTTCGGCAATCATTTTAGTGATTGTGGGGATCACTGGCTACGCAATGGGACAGGGCTACGGTGGTGCTCCAAGCCAAATATCAAATATCAAACCACAAGTGGAAGTTCCATATCAAACTGGTATGATGCTACTGCTGAGCAATGGAGGGGGATTCGGTGGTGGACAACCCTTAATTCAAGAACAGAATTACAAGCCAAATCTCGGTGGATTTGGACAATCTCAAATTCAGGAACCAAATGGATACAATAATGTCGGGTCAGTTTCCGGTTATGGCGGCGGTGACCAGCCTCAATTCCAAGAACCAAACGTTTACAAACCGAATGTTGGGGGTTACGGTGGTTCTCCGGCTGTTGTTGGTAAGCCTCAAATCCAGGATCCCAATGGATTTAATCAAGTGGGAGGAGGACTACCAAATCCATTTAGTCAAGGTGGTCCAAATAAGCAAGTGTTGAATTCACCACCAAATGTGGGTGGTTATGGTGGTCAGCCCCAAATTCCAGAGCAGACTGGATATCACCAACAACAACAACAACAACAACAGATTCCTGTTTCCAGTGGTTTGTCTTACGTTCAAAAACCAGTGGTTCAATATGTTCCAAATCAATCACCACAACAACCTTCTTACGGTGGTGGTGCGGTGGTGCCTCAAGGGTATGGTCAGGGTCAAAATCAATACAATCGACCTCAAGTCCCTCATAATTATCGAAGACCTCACTCTAGCCCAATTTCCTTTGGAGGTCAACCTCAGGAATATCAGACTGGCTACAGACCTCAAGTGAGTAGTGGAATTCAATCATATGGACGACCTCAAGTTCAAGTCCCTGTGATGAATTATCAGAATTATGGTAATAATAGAAACCCTTCACCCCATGGAAACATTGGACCTCTCAATAACAATAACTACGGCTCTCCTCATGCCCCAGTCCCAGTTCTTGACGTTCAGCCTCAGCCTTCTCGACAAGGTTATTAAGTTTAACCCACATAGTCCACCAATTCCAAACCAAAATATGTAAATATAAAATATATGCAAAATATTCATGGATGTACATAATATACAGATAAGAGATTGACTATATGTATATACTTGAAAATAAAAACAATTCAGACAAATGTTTCTTACAATCAAATCAAAACAAAACATTTCTTCCTGTTCAAACTTTCATTCATATTGGATATATTGGATTTGTGTACTTTCACTGTAACCATTTTTATGATGCACAATAGAACTATCTAAATATAAAAAATTCATTTTTCTTGTTGAAATATGAACCACATAGTTTATATGGAATTCATCTCTAATCTCTGCACTAGAGAGAAAATCAGTATACAATTCATCAACGTACATATATAGTTTATATAAAAATACAGAGTTTCTTTAAACATTTATTTCAATGGAAATATATTTAATTTTTTTTAGCAACTAATGTACCTAATATACCTATATACTATATATGTATGTGTGTACAGAGTAAAATAAATAACAGCTATTAGTACAGGTGGTAGGTAAACACGCGGATGATCAAAAAAACTATACTTACAAAAGTGTTATTTTGAGGATCCGAATGATGAGATGTATATACACAGTTGATTACACTTTATTTAGAATAATTTGGGCTAAATTAGATATATAGTATTATTATTTGCGTTCATAATACAAAATAACAAAATGGAGAAATCGAATAAGTTATTATATAGTGGTAATGCATCGCTTTTTTAAAATAAGTCGTGACTAGAAACATACTTGTATCTTTTATACTTGCTGCGTACCAAAGGCATTCGATGTAGAATCTCCGCTCCCAGCCGTTGCTTTTCTTAAAATTATGTTGGATATCTGCATGCGAAATTAAAATTCAAAAAAATATATCAAAATACTGAATTGATTGAATGAAAGGAATGCAGACTTTAAATTGATTTGTAATTATTGATCTAGTTAAATTTTGATATACCCCAGCTTGAAGTATGCCAGAAGCATCAGATAATCCTGGCGTATGTCCTAGTTTGCAACGTACGTAACCGTAGAGATTCGCTCCCTGTAGCACTAGAGCCAGCACAACTAATATCTAAAAGAACAAATTCATATATATATTTATGTAATCAAAAAATACTAAAATACTAATACTATGGTTGCCAAGATTTATCAAAAAGAAAATCATTTGTCAAATACATACCGTCCACTGCAATCGAAAAGTAAAGAAACTGGAGAAAAATAGCAGGAGCCAAACAACAGGAGTAACAATCAATGCTGTCCAAAATACTTTTTTCTCTGGTGGCCGACCTCCTGCACGAATTCCTTTCCGGCTGAAATATGGTAGTAATACATAAATATCAAATTAGTTAGCACTGAAAAAAATCTCGTAAAACACTACCAAACAAAATGTATAACCTAACTCAAATTCACGTAAATTATACCTGATATTGAGTTGGGTTTTACGTGAATCCCGTAATCACATGCATGTCTGAATTCATGTTAAGTTTTACATGTGAAATTTTAACTGATTTCGAATTGAATGGACAGAAATCCTTGCAAAAATTCCATGATTTCACGTAAATTTTATTGGAACCAAGTAATTACGTGACGATCCGATGTGCATGTGATTACATGGCACATTTTTTACAGTGTGTAATCTAAACGGTATATTTTTTACGAGTCAATGTACTAACAATATTTGCAAGTATATATACCTTTCAAATACCCAGTGACTGACATCTTCTTCATCGATATAATTCCACCAACGGAGTCCAACAAGAATACGACCTATATATTTTGTATATAGGAATATTAAAATTGATATCAAATCCACACGACTTTCTTTTATTATTTTACATTGTCTTAATGATTTATTCAAGTAAATCATGCTTTTTACCCGTAATGTTTTTCACAGTCCAAAAGTCAAGGGAAAGAAGTATAACAACAGTTACGAAACTAGGTATGAAACCAGCGTTGAAAGCTCCACAAAATATGTACACAATTATTGCAGCAGCTCGAAAAAATATGTGAAAAAATGCAACAATCGGATGTCTGTAAATTTCAAATTAAAAAATAATGAAACATAAATAGATAAGTATGACATTTCTTTTTATCAGAATAATGTATGTAATCAATATATATAATTTCATTTAAAATAATATAATAAATATGTACTTTAATCGTAGTTTTGCATCCGGTCCTTCTTCTCCAAAACCCAGGCCTTCATCGTCATCGTCATGCGATTGCAGTAAAGGCTGTGTATAATATTATAGATGCATACATTTTAATTGACTTGACATATGACACACACAATTAGAAAATTAGCATGTTCCGAACATGATGTTCCGCACTTGCAAGCAGATTCAAATTAAACAATGATCGAATTTCAATCCGACAAAGACAAACATCAAACATAGCCAAATGTAAATGACATAAATAAAATGTTTGTGTACATAGTGACATTAAATGCAGTGAAAATTACAATGAAGAGTCAATTTGTACCGTTTCCGAGTAAAACACATTAAACAAAAATCATAATTAAATGTTCAAAATCAATACTATACCTTATTATCAACCATAGTGAAATTCCAATATGAAGACAGTACGAGGCCAAAAAACCACTACTCCCTTTCCTAAAATATACTATGGACAAGGAGTTTTCCTCACAAACTACGATTAAAATTGAAATAAAACCTACAAAACTCTTGACACAGTTGACACACTAATTTCCAGAACAGGATTGATAGAAATTTTAATCAACGTCACTACTTTTTTGATATTATCGCACAAATTGTGTTCATGTATGATTCATCATTATTCCTCTATGCTGAAATTTTTAACATCATGGGTCCAATATCTAATTGTGAGTTAAACTTCATGTAAAGTAAATATACGTAGCTCACTGTCATTTAGTGTTTTAATTTTTTAATTAAATTTATTAAAGACCACTCCGTCAAAATAGCAAAAGTTAAATGGAGAATTTTATTTAATTCTTTTAACTGCCAGCCTACTTATATAATAGTGCAGCATTAAATTATGATGGCATGAAGCCCCAGCCATTTCAATCCCTCGTCAAGATTTAACTAATAAAAACATTAAAAAACTGATTTCCTGCAAATGTAGGCAACTACCTCGATTATTTTTTATCCTCGTGCGTTGACATTTACACACACTATATCCATGCACACATATTCTCTCATTGCACCCTTTTAAATTCCTCGTCCTCGTATATGTGAACAATTTCCTAGATTTACCAGTTGACAGTTTACGACTAATTTTGCGCATACAAATAAACTGCGGATATACAACCAAAGTTTCATTATGTGAAATATCCTGAATTTCCAAAAAGAAGGTGACTATATAACGTAAATATATGCTGTCGTCATTTTGAAGAAGAGTTTTCTCTTTTACTTTGACTTTTACTCTTGCAGCTTTCCCCGTTGGTACTTTTGAGACTTTTATGGTACTTGTTGGTCTTATAAAATTAAAATACATAAACTAATAGGAAGAAAGAAAGGCCATGGGAAATGAAAATCCAGTGTACTCAAAATAGTAAGATTCAAAAGTTTTCATAAGCACTTTTTTTTACTTTTCATTTTCTCTTTTATTTGTATTCGGATTGTAAAGAGCTCGAGAGCGTGCATATATATGTACATACTTATATGCGTGAAGTATAAATAAGGATACAAAGTGAGAGTACGGAGAGTGGGTCGTTTACTACACATGGAGAAAGCTAATGAAAAAATTATAGAAGGTTAGTGCAAGTCACGTATAGTACTTGCTAGTAGAATAGACTACATACTATTATAGTAGTATATATACGTAGAAGTCTACACACTATTTTATGTGTGCTAACAAAATTTAATCCATTTAACCCTGTTATATAGCCCTTTTTCTTTCCCAACTCCTCGTCATTATCAGCATCTCATCTTTGTTTTATTTATCTAAATAGTGAATTGCAGTTGAAGAAAGGGGGGAAACGGAGGATTGTAAAGAAGAACAAAAGACGAAGACAAAAAACTCCACCAAATGAATATTTTTTTACCGGAAATGGGGAAATTCTGAAATACAGTTTGTTTGCATGTCTGTGTGTCGACGAGAGAGAGACGGTGTAAAGTTAAAGGAACTCGGTCAATTTATGTACGTGTCAAATGTTAAATGTTAATGCATAAAAGATAAATTGAGATTGAATGAAATGAAATAAAAACAAAGTCGCGTCTCCTCTTTCTCTCTCTCTCTCTCTCTCTCTCTCTCTCGATTCTGTCCAAACTCAAACTCCTCTTTTGCAATTGTTATAGATTTTTTCACTTAGTGTCTGTGACTGTGTGTCCGTCTATTTGCTGAACTCCATCGTAATTCGTAATTCCAAATGAAAATGAAGGGTCTAAAGTATAGAACACGCAGCACAGCACAGGAACAACCAAGATTAAGAATTGAACAGGAATGTAACGTTCGTAATGTAATTATGAATAATGCATCGATGGCTTATCCGTCTGTCTCTCACTTCACTCGACTCTGGTCTCTCTATACATATATACAGAGATACAAAATTCTCGCTCTCTAGCTCGTCTATCCCAAATTCCGATTCCTCTATATTCTTTATATTTCCTCTATTTCTATTCGAAATTCGAATACATATGAGAACCTCGACAGAATGTATCATATATACATAGACTTAGACTCTTCTCTCTCTCTCTCTCTCTCTCTCTCACTATTTTACACTCACCATCCACAACACAAT
The DNA here is from genome assembly GCA_034699125.1 of Gisinianus flammeolus. NCBI lineage: Eukaryota > Metazoa > Arthropoda > Collembola > Symphypleona > Katiannidae > Gisinianus > Gisinianus flammeolus. The sequence continues at coordinate 22,401 of JAIUND010001185.1, forward strand.
GTATATTACAGTATACAAAATAATAGTTAAATGTGTACGATCATCTACCATTCCATTCCTCTCAACACTCAAGATAAACCGAGAAAACTAAAATGAGAATGAGAATTCACGTGTGTATAGTATAGCAGCAACAGGAAAAGGAACAACAACAACAACGCATACGGAACATGGAGAAATCCGTACACTGATCACATTTAAACAATCCAATATATATATAGCCAGTGCCAAAATACCAAATACCAATGCAATGACATGACATGTATTGAAATTGAATGAGATTGTACACATTCACTTTCTCTACTTATTTCTTTTGTAGACTCGAGAATGTAATATCACATTGGGGAATCTGCGTAAAATGTAAAATACATGTCAATATAATAATCGGCTGTCATTATTCTTAAATACATACAGAATTCTCTTTCAAAAATATCTAAAATCTATTGTGTCTCAAACAAAAAATACTCCCATTTTGTGCGTTGTATGCAAGAGAGAGAGAGAGAGAGCATATAAAAAATCGAATCCTGTTCCTGTTAGACAGTAAAATAAAATGGGAAAATCCATATGGAGATTGACGATTGGAATGAATGGAAATCTAATCGTAAGGGAAATATCGTAAATTGAATTGAAAAAATCGGGTATCACATCATCTACAGTATACCATTTTGAAAGTTCCATCAACCATTAACGACATTAATTTAATATAATAAAAAAATACTCTTTAGTCTTTTCCATGTGTGTACATACAGATACTTCTGTACACATAGTTTTTCTTGCCTCGAGACTCGAGTGCGTGTGTTTCTCATTTTCCTTTGGTTTCTTTGTTTTCTGTTTTCCTTCCTTTTCTTATATTTCAGGTTCTCAGAGAATCGAATGGACTATATATATAAATATATAAATGCTCAAGGGAGATTCAGGATGAGATTGACGACTATAGAGATAATGGAATCGAATTTCAGGTTGTTTAGTCCAGAGTTCATTACTAAACAATCCAAATAAATATAGTACGGTAATTAATTAAAAATATTGTAGTATTAAGAGAGACTTGAGGGAAATATTTCGTATAGGTACATACAGAACAGAAGCCAACAAATATTTGTAAGTGAATTACAATATATAAACGGAAACTGTGTATATAACAATTAGAAAACTTTTTCTTCACAGTGAGGGATGATCCGAGGATATACTTTTTGTTTTTGGTTGGGCTTATACGTAGATTGAATGACTGACATAATAATACATGTGAGTGATTCGGATATGAGATTTGCGTTGCTTGTTTTGATTCAAAGTGTCCACGTGGAGATTCTACAGATATTTTTCTTTGTTGGACAGTGATACGCAGATTCACGGTGTACACATAAATAAATACATGGTACACAGAGCGTGTGTTGTTGTTTACAGTCTTTTTTTTTTGTAATAGTGAATAGTCATATTCAGTCCTCAATAGGATAACACAATGTAAAAAAAATATTTAAAGAGTCTTCGGAGCATCATCGTATTTAGACTTTTGGCTTGTGAAGTGACTACTGAGGAAATTCTACAATCTACACACGTATATACTAAACGCGCAGACACACACACACACACTTGAAAAATTTGAATATATCCACAGAGAAGTGAGTCTGCTTTGGGTCGTTGTTGAGTTGAGTTTTTTGAGTGTGTGAGACTGTGTAAAGTGCCACACAGTCGACGAGCTGACTGGCTTGTTGTTCCATGCTTCCAAATCCAAAGTCATAATCCTCTGTTTTCATACTTTGTCAGTCAGTTTGTCTCGGTTATTGAGTCCAACTACAACACCAACTATACAGCTCCAACAACAACAATTTGCACACACAGCATACCAATAAAGTTTTTGCCAAAAAAAAAAAAATAATAGAAAAAACCAAGCACACTGTAGTAGGTAAGCTGTAATTACATTAACAATTTTATTGATAGCAATAATATAAAGATAAAATATACAAATACACAATTAAAATACAAATTACAAAATCAAATCCAATTCAACATTTCTCCTCATTTCTCTCACCGCTTCACTATACACATTGTCGTCGTCAGTATTGGTGCCTAGTGCCTGAATCACAATTTAAAATTTCAACTTATCAGTTCATACTCAGTTACATCTGAAATCTAATTAAAATCAAAGAGTTTTTCCACACACTTCTCCTCTCTTTTCTATCTCTCCCATATGTATACAGAATTATTTGCACAAAATTCACTCCATGTACTTTAATTTTTCCTCTGTATTTTCTTCAGTGTAAATTTCCTCGTTACATTCAGAAATACAAATAACAAAAGACAAAAAGGAATTAGAGAACATTTAACGCATGTTGATGTGGGGAAATACAACATGCAAATGTTCCCTGTCAAAAATTGTGTCTCTGTGTGTGTATATAGTAATGTTTTTCCATTGAAATTTGAAGAAAATTTTGTAGGGAACATGGTCCATTCAAAATGGAAAAGTGTGTAAATATTACATATCGAATAAAGTGAGAAGGCAAAAATGGGATATGATACGATATATAACTGTATATAAGTACATCTGCACGGTACACAGGGTTATTTCATGTGAGTTTCTACGCACTATCAGTTTCCTCGAACACTAAATAATAACCAGTTGTATAATTTAGATTTAGATGAATCCACAGTCAAAGTCAAGTGTTTTTTATACGTATACAGACAGATTCTATTGTAGTCCTTGTCCTGGACCTTTTGGAAAATCTTCAAGCCTCCACCAGTACTCCACACTGATCGATTGTGAATAGTATAGGCATTATTTCACAGTATGTACTAATCTAATGGAAGTTCACGGAATGCGTGCTTAATTTTTCCTTTTGTGTATACCTATATATATGTACGACGTCAAACGAATGTTTCGAGTGTGTGGCCTCCCTTTTAATAATTATTTATTATAATTTATAATCATTAGTATGTATACAATACAAAGAGTACAAAGCAAATTAGTTTTTCCCACTCGCCGTATAGATACTAATTATATACAAGCACAGGTAGATTTTGCATTATATCTGTATTTACGATACTCTTTATGTCAAGTTTTGGGTAAATACTCGATACAGATTAATATTTCGCTTTTGTATACTTCCCAATCCCTTGTCGGTAGTCTGTGTTTGATTGGGTGAATGAAGGATGTACATAAATATTTTGAGTTATCATATTAAATTGGATGGACAGTGGACAGAGTAGAGAGAGAGAGAGAGAGAGAGAAAGGGTGTGTGACTATTCAACATATTCAAGACGTCCATATATTATTATACCTATACTATAAGTTTTATCTAATAACAATAATAATAATGAATATTCCTCAATCATCATCAATCAAGCTGCTGGCTGCTGCTGCTTCTGTTTCCAAAGTCCCAAGTGGAGAGTCAACACGAAAAAGAGCGGAGGAGTTCTCCAGTTGACTAATTCAATTTGATGAGAGTAAAGTGACACATATTAGTTTGGTCCTTGTTGTATTTTGTATTTGTATATATTCACAGTTAAATATAAACGCGCAAGTTCATAAAAGCACACAAGAGAGTTACTCTATAAATACAGACAGTATTATAAAAATCTTATACCTATCATTTGCTGTATGATAGCAGTATGTATATGTAGTACAAAAGTACAAGTACAGTGCAACTCATCGCGCATTAATATGACTATTAACCTCACAATCCATTGGATCCATTCGACTCTTTTTTATTCTTTAGTTTACTCATATTGTGTGCATCGTCTTCCCCCAAAAGTTTAACAAATCTATGTCAAAAAAGATTTTACTAAAAACTATATGTTTTAATTCAAAAAATACGGAATAAATTCGTTGTAGAATTAAATTATATAGTTTTTTAAATTCAAAATATAATGTGAAGCATGAGCTACAATTACATATTATTATGTATATCAAAGAATGCCTGTGAAATTATGTCGTGTCCTTTCAATCTTTTGTGGTATTTTTGCGGCCTGCTCTTTGAACTTTAAGAGAAATGAAAGTAGGAGAATCAGAAAGTTTAGAGAGATTATGTAACAAAATTTTAGTTGCCTTATATACGATAGTTACATATATATTATTCGCAATGTGTAGAATCCTTTTCAATGCCCAACGCCGTACGTCAGTCAGTCGGTAGCGATAATCTGTTAAAGTGAAATGATAATTATTATATTGATAATTCATTTTATATACTGAATGAGTCGCCCAAATCACTCGACTAGTGAATAAACACAGATTATTGAGGATTCAGGTTAAATTTTTTTATCGCTCTATATACGAGGTTGATCGGAAAGTTATGCGAGTTGCATATATCTTTTGATGATTGGAATGAGATATGACGCAGTTATTATAGTATGTGTGAGAGGAGCACGATACAATGTCACAAGGAAAATTACAGGCGATTCGGATTTGTAGTTTAGTAATTATAGTCGTCTGAATTTTTACAGATCAGCCAAAAAATACCATCCCTATTGGGCATCACTGCCAGGGCCCAGGAGCATAATATCTCCCGTTCTGAAATTTCACAAATATTTACGACGGGCAAAGTTACGAAACGACGAATTCTCGAATCAATTTCAGATTTCTTGGAACGATAACAAACTTCCTGCCTTCGCCATTTCCAGGTCCCTTAAGGGAGCAAGCCTATCCTTGACACAACATGGTTTGTTTTGGCCCTTACTATTACTCCCTGTAACCGCTCTCTTCTATCTCATTCCAATCAAAAGTTATCCTACAACTCGCACAACTTTCCGTATAACGCTTTGAAAAAAGACGATTGGATATATTAAATGTAAATGAGTAAGAGTGTGTTTGGAATTGAAATATTTACTCAAGTCTGTGGAGAGAGCATAGCAGCAGCAGCCAGGGACTGATGACCATCAAATCACATTTTAATTCCATTCTTCCGTGAGAATTCCGAGAAATTGAAAAAGTATTATATGGATATGGAACTCATTTAAACGTAACAAAATGTAGCAACTGGTTGATTATGAGTACAGTCAGAGAAATAAAAAGGGAAATGAGGATTCTCTAGACGTTTTCCCGAGCAATAATGATTATCAATTATTATTCAAGAACCCCTTCGATGGCGATGTGTGTAGCATAAAGTAATGGCCTATATATCTTATAGGTATATTCTCGCTCTCCCTTTCCCAATGGGAAAATATATGTCAGTAGAGAAAGATTCCAGACTAGACGCCATGAAATGAATTAAAAGTAAATTAAATATTATCTAACATCTAATGAGAAATGGAATTTAGTTTACACTCTGGTTTTACGGGAAGGTGATTATTTTAATTGTGTGTATTCATATATTTCATTTTTCACTGAGCATTATTGTCTCGCGTCGCACCTCAACTCCTCACTTTTGCCTTCACTTGATGACTGGAAAAGTATAGGAAAAATATACATACCTATAAGATACAATGGAAATTTTGGTTACCTGTTCGGGTTTTTCACTACCTACAACAGGATTTATAAATCCTGAGAGGAGTTTGTTATTGAGATGGTATAAAGTTTGTATTGAGTTAATAGTTGTGTTTCGATTTCGAGGGTGTGTACAGAATGGGATGGGAATATTTAAAATGCAATCACTTGAGTGGTCGATGGTCAACCATAAGTTTAAAAGAGGTGTTTTTTTTGCATCATTTCGAGTTTTTTCCCAGACAGGTGAGAGAGAGAGATAAGATAGTCTGGTGGCTACTTAAAACTCAAGATGCGAAAGCGGACGAGTGCCCGAGTAGGAAAAATACTTGACTATTACTATTCGTGATTCTTTGTACTTTTGGACTCTGAGACTCTGTGACTCTACATTTCTATCTCTCTCTCTCTCTTCTCTAATGTGAACAACGAGATAAGCTTGATTTTGATTTTGCCGTAATGAGATGCACCCTTAGAACATTAGCAAACTCGTGGCTAACTCTGGAGACTCTCGAGCTCTCTATAGAAACTCGAATGGACAGCAGAAACACAGACAGTCAAAGAGAGAAAGCCCAAAGCTTTTAATTGTGTTACGACTTTCCCGAGTCTTTTCTGTATTTGTTTACTCTGTTGTCAAATCAAATATATTTACTTTGTATTTGTACATACTCTTGGAATTTCAAGGAAAACGACTTTGGTCCATCACACACACACACAGACAAGAGAGCAAGAGAGAGAGAGAGGAAAAAGAAAAACACAAAACTTTTCAGGGCAGGCACACTCGGGAAATCTCAAATGACTTCAAATGAGCAATGAAAATTCAATGCAGCACACATAAAAATATCCAAAAGTTTATTCCCCCGTTGAGATCTGCATGCAATCCGAGAGAATCGCCAAAATTCATACGTATGTGATCACAAACCTTAGCATTGAAACCATTTTAAAGACCAGTTCATTTTGAATTCAAACAATTCTTCTCATTCAGTTGAACTTTTTTTAAAAATCAAAAACATTTAACAGGACGCGAATACAAAAATAAAAGACAGAAAATGAAACAATGCACAGACGATACAGAATCTTTTAATATCTTATTTAAACATTTCCAATGGAAAATTTCCACATTCAATATTCCGTTTGGTATTCCAGAGGATGGGCAGAGTTAAAACATATGGAACAAATAACCATTTAGAAGAAGAAAAAACTGGATGAGCAAGAGAAATGCATATTTTACTGTGCAGTTTTTGATCATACCTTACTTGTTACTTGTTATTGTGCGACTGATGAGCAAGACAACTAGTTGACAACGTAGATTTACGACAATAGATTCTCTTGCATGATTATATCTGCGACAGAGAAAAATGATTGTGAGTGTGCATAGGTATAGTTTGTAGTTCGTATAAGGTTGCAGACTTAACCAATGTGAAGTAAAACCAGTACTTACTTGCCACACAGAATTTACCGTTGTCCTCGATTGGTCGTATATACGTGTAAATAAATAAATAGGTACTTAGGTAGGTGTGTTTTCCTCTTCACTGTGATTTGATTACATAATATTCTAAAACAAGGTTTGAAGTTTAAATTTTGAATATATTTTCAATTGTTTGTGAAGAAAAATAAAATGAAGAAAACAAACAAATAGGAAAAATAACTAAATATAAATCTCAAAACCTGGAGAGAGAGAGCGAGAGAGAGAGAGAGAGAGAGAGAGAGAGCGAGAGAGAGAGAGAGAGAGCGTGTGTGTGTATATTCTCGGTAATGATTTCCCTCAGAGTGTAGAAAAATACAGATAGTAGATTGAAAAAACATATACAATATATAATAAAATATTGCCGAGTTCATAATGTAAAAGGTAGGGGGTCGAAGTTGTCTCATGGTTTTCCTTCTTTTCGTTTCGTTATTCGTTCTCTCTCTCTCTCTCTCTCTCTCTCTCTCTCTCTCTCTCTCTCTCTCTGGAAATCCACACACTGCCACTCGCTCTCTCGTCTCGTTGTATTCCCTTTGAACCGAATAGTGAAAACGAAACAAACAGAAATGCTGGCAAAGTGCAAGCTAGCTGGAAAAAAAAAAATTGACGAGGGACTCGAAAATAGAGTGTGTCATGCAGGCGAAAATGCACCGAAACTCTTCTCACTCTCTCTCACTGTCTCTGTTTCTCAACTTGATTATGTAAGCCGTAAACTTTCAGCTGGAAAACTCATGTGCCTGTGCTTTGGATATTGCTATCACTGTTACTATTGGTTGTGTATGCTCAATGCTGTGTGCTTAAGTGTGTTTGTATGGTGAGCTTGTCGTTTTCCTTGTCTTCCTTCATACCTACACAATACACATGAATTGAATCCTTTCTTTTGAACACACAGTGTGTTTGTACATTTTGTACACCCTCGCGTTGTTGTAATATCTCCAAGTATATGCATGTAATTCATTCTCCAAGCCATTCGTCAAGTTGTTACAGCGTTCGAAGAGAGTGAGGGAGAGAGAGAGAGTGAGAGAGAGAGAGAGGAGGGAAAAGACAGTCGTCACCATCACGTCAGTCAATTTCAAAAAGCACTAAATTGTCGGGTTCAAATCAAGTGAAATAGATTGAAAATAAAGGAAGTATGAACGTGGCGAGACTAAAACAACAACCAACAAACAACATGGAAAATTGTTCAACGTCTTTACTCTTACTTTTCCCGTATCCTTTTGTTTCTAATCCTTTCCCTATTTCATTCTTTCATTCTTTCAATTTTTTTTTTTCGGTTTTCCTCCAATCATATTTTTTTCTGCATCTATATTTTTTCCTTGGATATTCAAGATGGCATGAAATAATGTTTGAATTTCTCTTTATGCTTATGTTTGCGTGTGTGTATTTTGTTTGGGACTATCAGAATCTCACATCCAGGAAATCGTACATTTTTCTTGACTAGAGTAAACACTTTTCGGTTTCACTCTGGATTTCCGGAATATAGACTCGGTAATTGTTCTCGATTCAAATTGAAAGGATCTCTGTGTACAAGAGTCACCCAGAGCTTCGAGTGCAGATGCACATATAGAAACAACGTATTTTCATTTTCGTTTTCGTTTTCAGTTTCAGTGGGCTGCTTGAAAAAACAGTGAGACATGTGGGATTTTATTTCCCATGGAAATGATCCGCCTGCTTCCCTCTCACAAAAACACATATATACCTATATACACACACTCGCTCATTGACAGTTGACAATGAAACCGAACTTTGAACTCAACTTTGAATTCAAATACAGTTTGGAGTACTTGGACTCGGTTTTCATCTTTACATAGAGCATTCGTATTGGTCGAATGTGGATAGTAAAACGATACAGTTGAGAGTTGAGACTTTTGGTTGGTTTACTAATTTTTGTGTGATGAGGAGTAGTGCGTGTGTCTGTTTGTGTATGTATGTGTGTGTGTGTGTGTGAAGCTCAACCAAGCAACAATGTCTGCATTTGTACTTACTTACTATGCAGTGTGCAAGCCAAACAGGCATAGCAGTAGCAAGTAGCATATATGTAGGAGTGAAGGTAAACATGGACATGGGGTTAAGCAAAGCATTAAAATGATGTGTACAAAAGGATTTTTCAAAGAAAAGTCCCATTGTACTTTGATTATTGGTGGGTTGGTTCTGGTATCTGGTACTCAGGGCGTAGCGAATTTTACACTTGAGTCTACTTCGCTACATTGTAGACTCACACTCACCATTTACCAGTTACCATATTATTATTATCATTACATTCAATGACCATTGCCCATTCTCCATTCTCTTTCACACACTCAAACTCTCAAGATCTCCCACGTCAATTCCACTCATTTCTTGACCCTTTCCCTCATCCTTCCTGTACAGAATCAGAATACAGTCTGTGTTATAGACGCAAAACCACAATTCCCATTTCACTCCCAATTCGTGAAAAAGAGAGAGAAAGAGAGAAATTCTGGAAATTTTCGGAGAAGAGTTCACGGCAGTACAACAACACAACAAACATTATTATTATTACTATGCGTTTCTTTAGTCTTTATTCGTCTTTCATTTACATACCTAAATACTGAGTATGCGTTTTTGAGCAATGACTACTAAAATTTACATGGAGTTTGAGTAATGAAAATTGTCTATGAAAATTGGTAATTTGAGCATGCTGAGCCTACACTTGAGAAAGTTCAAACACTGTTACAAGAAAATACGGGAAATTTTTATTAAGGAATCTTCTTTGCTTAATAAGCAGTGCTTGTGTACAAAAAGGAAAAGGAATCCACTGTGTGTGTGGACGTTGAAACTACAGAAAATATAAAGAATTGATTCGAGCTCGACAAGCTAATAATGGTAAATCATTAAGAGAATGAGTTGCAACACTGTGAAGCCTAATTCAAGCTGTTTTTTTTGTTTTGCTTTTTGGTTTATACTTTCTCGTTTGCGCCTTCAGTGTCTGTGTTTGTGTGTGTGTGTGTGAAGTGCATTTCTATTGTTTAGGAAGCTACAAGTTTGCCCAATGGGTTTTTTTTTTTTGCATGAGATTAAATGAGAAATTGTACAAATGTATACAAATCGACGGTACGCGGTTTCCTATATTTGTATTCGTTCTTATATGTATTTCTATTTGGATGACTCAAAGTATATAAATAGCTGTGCTAAAAATGCTTGTGTACTTTGTTTTTGTATTATTGGATATTAAAGAGGATACATACATACTTACAGTGGGAGATGGAATTGTATCAATTTGGTCTGGGACCATCTCCCAGTCGAATCAGAGACTCATCGTGGAAATTCTTATGGATTCCTTAGCGGGAGTAGCCACAAAGCATTTGATTTTCCTTCCGGCCCAAAGTGAAGCCCATTCTCATATGTGCACATACGCATATAGAAATATCAATACAAATATGGTTATGAATTCTAGTGGTACATATTCGTATGTATGTGTATACTTGGATATGGATGGCTATGTCTAGTCGGGAAAGAAAGGGGAAAGTCAGCTGAGTGAAGTTAGTCAAACGAAAAGGAAGAACCACAGAGAGAGAGAGTGAGAGTGAGAGAGAGAGAGAGAGAGAGAGAGTCGAAGCAGCCAAAGAGAACAGCCACAAAATGGATCAGCATCAGCAATAATAATTGTAATGGTGGGCTGAACGTATGGAACATTTGATTGAGGTTGACAAGGTCTCTTGCAATCACGGAATAGGATTTCAAACTACAGACTCTGCCTACTCTTTTCCAATCCTCCTTTCTTTTCCTCTCCATCGTCCCTCCGTCTCAACTTTTCCACAATATTCCCTTCTTACAAATACACACACACACACACACACACATACAAACACAACTCCATTAGTATTTCTCGTATTACGCATCCCGTTTTTTTTAATCGTCCAAAGTCCGAAATCTTTTTTCCTCTTATTTCATATATGTACCATCTATTGATTTCGACTCGGTATCTTTTGTATCGGCCTTCATTTTATTTTATTTATTTACGTTTCCTTCTCATTGCAAAAATAAAAGAAATCTTGGAATCGGAGTTGAGAACTGGTTTAATTTTTCTAATGCTTCGGACATTTTTTTGTTTTTATTATAGGGTCTTTTTGTACAAACGACGTGGAAAAACCTGGTTGGAAATGTGTCCATATGTATTTAGCAACATTTAATCCTCCATGTAAAAATGAGGACGTGTGAAGAGACATGGATAAAATGCATATCAACAAAAGTAGTCATTGATGATATACAAATATACGAGAACAAGTATAGGAATAGTTTGGAAATGCTGGTGTGGGGTTTTTCATATAGGTAGTATTGTAAATCCTGTGGTGTTTTTATTGATATTCCAATAAACCTCTATCTCTCTCTCGCTCTCTTTCTCTCTCTCTTTCTCTCAGTGTAGACTCTCAATCCACCGTCAACTTCCTACTCGTTCATATCAGCATCAGGATACCTGATATCCGTATCATTGCATCATATACCTCTACATATATGTAATTCTTTGCTATACCCTTTGTGAGCACTGTAATATGTACAGCAACAGTCACTGGTCAACCATTCTATATACATATACATATACGCCTACTGCCTACTAACCACCACAGTTATGTTCTACATATGCACATGTGTCCACACGTACATATTCCGATTGCTATAGAGTAATTTTTACGCTCCCCGTCTCACTGTCTTTCAATCTATCCACGGCCCAGTAAAAATGATCATTCATTTGAGAATTGAGACCCATCGCGTACATAATAACATATGGATATACGATACACATAAAATGTACATGCAGGTACGAAACATACACAAAACACCGCTATATCATTACATGTACAAACCTTGTAATTAGTCGGAAGTGAAACAAAAAACCGGAAGATCCTATTTTGTGTGTCAATAAATTTTTCTATATGCATTTCTAGACCCCTTTCCGTATGCCCACACAAAACACAAAAAACAAATACAATCAACATCGACCTCGAAAATAAAATCAACAATAAACACTTCATGTGCAAAATCCATCGTCAGCCATTTTAATTGTCATTTGATGGATTTCCTGATTCCTAATTAATTCCCTATATTTATCGTAAATTGGTATTTCGAATTTCCGTAAATTTTTATACTGCTACAGTCTTACTAAAATTCGCCTTGTTTTCCCCATTCAATCAAACTTGGGATTCCTTTCATTATATATTAACATTGATTTTGAAATAATAGATAAATATGTAGTGAGATTTCATGATTTGTAAAATAATTCAGAAGAATTTGGGCCTGTGTGTACTAAAAGTTCCTTTAAAAAAACTGTACAGTCGCTCGTCGCTTGTGGGTAAAATGAAAACTGGGACTGAAAACCCGGATAGACACAATAACAACAATATTCATTTGGAATCGAATCGAAAATGAGAATGAGAGAGAGAGAGAGAGAGAGAGCTTTTAGACTGTGGATATTGATGGAAAATTGAGGAAGAATGAATACAATTAGAGATACATTATGCAACGGATCCACATTGTTATGCCATATTATGTATGGATTGTGAGGAGAGAGCGAGTGAAGGAAAAGGAAAACTTTGAATACTTTGTTATCAGACAGTCGCCTTTCCCTTCAATTCCCATCTCCTCATATCCTACATATACGAATATACACAAACACAAACACACTCGCATTCTGTAGACAGTTGAATGGTAAAAGTATCTGCAGTAGTGTCAGTCAGTTGTTACGTAGTTGTAGAAAATCTGATTATGCATATGCAGGGTGCTCACTTGCTTCCTCAGTACATACATTCTTCGTGTAAAAAAGTTTTCTCTCCACCCCGAGTGAGTGAGTGAGTGAAAGAGAGTGAGTGTGTGTTTGAATGTACATGGTAGCATTTCCCAGAGTATATCACACACTACAGTTACAGTAGTAAAATGCTCTCGTTCATAGACAATTCAAAATTCATCTGAGAATCCATTACTCATTCATTTGGGCCTCTTCTCTCTTGTATTGACAACCACAGTTCGCGTTTCATTCATTTCATCTCAGCTGCATATCAATTCCCTTCTTCTTCTTCTTCTTCTTCTTCTCCTCCTTCTCTACTTCTCTACTTCTCTCTCTCTCTCTATTCCCCCAAAAAACTCGTAGCGAGATACACTTGAAATGTATCAAAAGTGACTATGTAAATACAACATGCATCACTCTGTCGATGTTCATTCTACAAATTCTACATCCTTCTCGTTCTGGTTCTTCCAAATTTTAGCAAGAAAGTACTGGATGGTTAGAGCATCCGTATCAGACTGTGTATAGGAAACGATGCGATACCAAAGAGCACATCATGCCGGGTAAGAAGAGAATCCGAAAGAGAAAGAGAAATAGTGAAGCAGGCGAAGCATTCCCAGTTTTCCTTTTCTCTCTCTCTCTCTCTCCAGTTCCATGATTATCAGCACACACACCGAGAGCCCGTGTGTACCTTGACAAGTATTATGTTCCGGACTCTAAGGAAAAACATCCCACAAACTCCAAACACTTTCATATAAAATAGAGTACGGAATTTCGGAACAGTTCATTTCCCCCCTGAAATTCTATGCTACGGATATCCCACACTGTCGTCTAGAGTAACTACAGATATTTCCCTATATATGTATCGCTCCGAACAATTTCCTATCCCGATTACCATTAGTATGTGCATTTATGTATGAATATATGTATCGTATGTAATGCAAATGCATGCATGTAAGAGAGTTGGAATATATACACAAAGGAAGGAAAGGATCCGCGAACAAGATAATACACCATGTTTCTCGAAACCCCTTTTCCTTTTCAATTTCAATATCTCTGATGATATTTTGTACTTTGCCATTTCATATCCATTCAGGCCAACTCTCCACGTCTGATTCTTAAGCTTTTAGTCTGTTTTTCAATTCTCACATATCCATTGAATGAATGACGGAGGCTCCTTCCATTTCCATGTACGAGTGTGTGTACATATGGAAAGCCCAGTCAAAACCATTTGATTGCGTATGAATGGAAAGGAAGAGGAGAAGGAGGAGGAGAACGACGACTGTTTTTGTTATATTGTGTAATTCACGCTCACGTTTTCACTCTTCTCTCTCTCTCTCTCTCTCTTTCCGTCTCTTTTGCTCTGTCTCTATGAAAATATTTGAAAGTAGGAAAGCAAATCTTGGTTTTGACTTGACGGATTTTGGATTTGAATGCACGCAATTGAGGGGGGAAGGATGAGGGAAACCCTTCAAAAATCAAGACTATTGATTAGATTTCTCGGTGTATTTTTCTTTCGTGTTTAGAAATTGGATTATAAAGTTTCGTTATATTATATTTGTTTGAATTTTAAAGGATTAGGGGATTTTTAAATTGGATGTGTTTGAAAACTATTTTGTTTTGATTTTGTTGAACGGTGAACGGTTTCTTGGGAAAATCGAACAATTCTTGAGAGTCGAGTCTTATTTTTTTACTTATGACTAACGACCGAGAACAGGAACAGAGAGAAAGGAAAATCCAGAAAAACGGGAAACCAAACTATACTGGGATTGTAACCGTAACGGGGAAAACGAGAAGGAAAATTGGTTCTCGATATGATTCTCCATATGGGTTGGTTTTGTGTGTGTGTGTTCTTATGGTAAGAAGTTGTCCAAACATGATTGCAAAACCTGGGTGAAATAAGAAGGAAAAGTAAATGGACCACAGACAAGGAAGCTGGTTTTGGTGGAAGCCATTGGCAAGGAAGTACATATGTAAGCATTGTTGACGAAATGTCGGGAGAAGATTCGTAATTAATGGATTTCAGCTGTCTGTCAGCAAAGTCGAGGTGATTGATGAATGTTGGGCCTCTTTACTTAAAGAAGTTCCGGTCTTTGTGTATGTCTGTATGTACTAGGCGTTTGGATTTCCCTACATATTCTCTCTCTCTCTCTTTCTCTCATTCTCCAGTCACTACTATACACATTTCCATATATCCATAAAACTACACAACTCGTATATGTACAAACAAGTGAGTCGTCCTCCATCTCTGTATTTGGCTTTGGTCCTCCGTCTCTCGTCCTGCGTACGCTATACATATATATTTTATTATTATTCCTTATATAATATACACAGCAGATATTCCGTCAGGTTAGTCAGCAGTTCCTCCTCATTCTTTGATAGAGCTCCGAAAGGAAATTATTAATGGCCCTTGCATAATCTTATTTACAATTTAACCTAGCAAATATATGCGAGTGCAAAAATATGTCTTGACCTTTACCTCCATTATTATATAAATTCGAATATTAACTATTGATTGAATCCTTTATTTTGACTAACGATAAGGATAAGAAAAATAGTGGATTTAAAATCGGGAATACATTATTAAATATGTTGTATGTGGTCATGGAGATGGCAATGGCAATGGTAAAGGCGATGGCGACCCATCTTATCATACAATATTTTCTGTGTGTGTGTGTTGTGTGATTGGGCCATTGACACGTGGAGCAGTCATATCGGATGATGGATGAGGAAAACTTTTGAATTGTGTTTACTCTTTTACGCAGGAGTTATTCTAACAATGGTAGAGAGAATATGACGCCCCCATGGTAATCGGTAATGGCAAGGCTCAGGGCCAAACCAAACCAAGCGGGTCCCTTGAAGCTGAAGGAACCAGCGGCCATATTCATTCGTCATTGAATTCCAATGTCAGTTCAAATGCTATGGATTAACTTGTGTTTGGTTTTTGTTCGATTTCTACAATTCTCAATGAAACGATAATTAAAATTAAAACTTGACATTCATGGCTGTTAAAAATTCATGTAAAAAAATTGTACTTTATTGTTCATAATAATTAAATATTTGAGTCACTACAATGTGACTTTATATATGTATTTATAGTATTTACTATTTACATGTTACAATTAAATACCCGTAATTTCGTTTGACGATTGACTTTTCATGTTAAATTGGCACAATTATTTAGAACCAGTTTAAAATCTGTTATAGTGGAATTAGAAAGGACATAAAGATTATGTACAAACATTATTATTCAAAAAATTGCATTTACAAGTCAAACAAGAGGAATTACATCATACAGATAATTGAGTTGTGTATACAATTGCAAGCGTAAAATAAAATAAGAGTTAACAATAAGCGGTAAGAGCCCATTATGAAGTATGTGATGGATTATCATCATGTACAATATCTACTGACTGAGACTACCATTATTATACTATTATTATTATTATTACATGTAACTCTGCAGTCTGTAGTCTCATTTTATTCAGCTTATTTTGTGACACATAAGCCGACAATATACGTATTAAATTTTACATATAACATAGTGAACAGACAGAGTGTGCGTAAAGTGCATGTTAAATTGTATCATCGTACCCCTTCAGATTATTTATTGCTCCTCATATGTAAATCTAATAAATGAGATATATAGGAATCCAAGCTTTGTGTACAAACTAAAAAGTTGTAAGCAATTTACATCCCTGTCGCACACTTGATGCTCGCAATTAATAATTTACACACTCTAACTCCAACTCCAACTCCACTGTTTGTATTCACATTCGCCAAATTTCCACACACAAATCTCCCTCCCCCCAACTCTCACCTTCATTAATGAGACTCGTTTTTTGATCACACACATTTCCATCGGAAATACTCGAATCCCAGCCAGCAAAACTGTCTCTGGTCTCTTTAACTTATGTAAACTATTGGTCAAGAGCTAATTTAATTTCAAATATATATCTTAGGAAGAATTTTATAAAAACGGTGAATTTTATTCCCAATGAGGAAGAAATCATAGGGAAAATTGGAAGAGTGCAATTTGTTCTGATGAACCGTCTCCAAAGTCATGTGAATGTGAAAATGTGAAAATGTTTTTAATTTATAAAGGAGAATGTAAAGTGACAAATGGGGGGACTGCACATACATAAATGACAAAGTGAAAAGAAACTTACGAGATTTTTCAGTAGCTCTAATTCCAATTTGACTATTAACTACTAAAACACTGCATAAAAAACAACATGTTTTTCTCTATGTACATGGTACATGGGACAGTCAATACGCAGACTAGAGATATTCAGGTGGAAGTGGTAAAGCAGGATTTTAAAAGTTTTATTTGGCACAACAACAACACAACCCACCACCAAACACTTGAAAAACTACACAAATCTTTCCTAATTTGCGAGACCACTAGCTGTGCATGAATATTTCATTTCAACTTTCCCATGTACATACAAAAAATACATATAAGTACATACAAATACGACGTCGGTTCCTCTTTTCCATCTCCTTCTTTGCAACTTCAAAACTGACAATACTCCAAAAACATTCGCAATCCACAATTAAACCACAGAATTTTGAACACAAAACTATTAACAAATAATCTCCCAATTTTTGTAAACACTTGGACAACGTTAAATAATATCGTATGTAATTTCCAGCTGAATTTTCTGTATCTCTCCGTACTTTTCGGCATATTTCGTTATTTCGTTATTTCGTATAATACTAAACGACAACCAAAATTAAATCACAGCAAACTGTCCGTCCAGATTTTAAACTGGACAGGAACTGACTGGAAGGAGACGAAGGAGAAGAATATGAAAACAAGTAGCAATATAAAAGAAAGTATACGATATATACGGTGATTTCCTTGTCAATAAAAATAGTTTAAGTGGAGGGTATGTATGTATATATATATTCCTGGCTGAAATCCCAAAAATTTATGTATGCATACGTACAAAATGAAATGGATCGTGTTATTATTGAGGATTTGATGGTGATAGTTATGTTATGGTTTTGTTTACGTTCTTTTCTTCAAGGAGTCATTACATGTTTCATTTTTATGACGGCCGCTCATAAAACTGTAAGAACCTTTTCTCGTAAATATTCACACTTTGTTTACACTCATGTCCAAATGTATGGACAGCCCGAGTATGTAGATGCGAGTAAATATGTCATATACACAAGGGAAAGAGCGTGTGCAATTACCGTCAAACACTTCAAATTCAAATATGTACAAACAAGTGGTCTATATTATGACCGACGAATTTTACGGCTTCTTCCTTCAATATTTTTCCACTAAACCCCTTTTTTCTCCCTTTTTAATCCGTTGAAAGAAAGTGAAGCCGTTCAACACCAAAACTTTCATTTGACTGTATGTAAATATTTCTTATACTGTGTGTGTGTGTGTGTGTGTGTGTGTGTGTGTGTGTGTGTGTGTGTGTGTGT
>JAIUND010001186.1:0-40446 GCA_034699125.1 Gisinianus flammeolus
TCTACCTTTCTCTAATTTCCATACTTTCTTTTAACGAAGATATTATGTTTTAACGATTTCGTTAAAACTGTGCAACTACTCTACTTTCGTCATAATGTGTAAATATAGGTTTACTATATATAAGTATATAAATACTTAAGTAGATAATCATTTATTCATTCATTCAACTGCGACATGTTTTTCAGCAATTTCCCATTGATGTAAAGATAGTTTTTTCAAGTATCGATCCAGAGCATGCTCCTTCCTATATAAGTTGGTAGTTATTTATAATGAAAAAAGAAAAAAGAAATTGAATTTTCAAGGCTCCTAATATTTTTGGGGTAATAGAAGTAAGTATTTATGTATGTAGTTTAGTATTGTAGTAAACAAGTATAGATTATTTATATGCATGGACGTAGATATTACTTGTTCAGCTCTGATCGATGTAATTCCAACTCATTGTAAAAGTCCATAGGGTCTGCAAAATAGTCAATCAAATGTTCCTCCTCGAGATCCCGAGCTTGGATTGCTTTCTCCATATCATTTTGTAATTCATCCAGTCTGTAGCGACGACGATACGAGTCCATTACTCCTGAAGCCAGCTCATTTGTACTATATACAAATAAATGTAAACATGTATAAAAATGTCAAAAGTAATGTTCTAAATATATATATATATATATATAGATTGACAAATATTTAAGAATGAAATTCCACCAAAGAGATATATATATAAATAGGTAAACCTATTTTTAAAATATGTCCTCTCGTCCGTAATGGCAGCTAATTTTTTCATGAGTTCATTGTAGACTTGACCGAGTTGTTCAAGTCGGACATCACAGAGTTCAATTCCTTTTTGAGTGGTAATATTTCCTTGTTCCAGTCGGGAAGTCTGATCATGTTTGATTTTAGTTCTATTATAAATGGGTTTTAATTTTTTGAGTATTTTATTAGCTCGATAAGTCCCATCTTCATATCTTTCAATTTCCGCTTTCATGAATTTATTATGATCAAAGAGTTCCTCGTAGCGATCTCGCATCATGATAATCACATTTAAATTATTTGATGTCATATCATTATAGTAATTTTGAATCATTTCAAACATATTGTCATTGAGTGTACAACTGGCAAAGAGCATTTCATTCATTATCTCTTCTCCTTCGACACTGTCCATCTTTGTGATCATTGCACAGTCTTTAATGGATTGTGCGACTTTGGCTACACAATCCTTAGCAAATTTCTTCATTTGTTCTTTCATATCGACTAAATGACTATCCAAATCATTCAATTCTTGTTTTGTGTCCGCCATCTTCTTTATAAAATCCACTTCTCGTTTATCCTGTAAATCCAATTGCTCATCAATGTCCGTACATGCATTTTGCCAAATCCGATCTGCATGGGAATTTAATCTTTTACGACGGAGCTCATCGGACATGTCCATCCGGGCTCGCTTCAACATGACTTCATATCGAAAATGTTTCGCCTCTTGACCCTTCACTATGCCCATTTCCTCGGTATCTTGAACTAATCGATTGTTCAATGCTAATTGAGCTTCAATTCGGAGCTATATATATGTACAGGGAGACACAATAAGAATCATCATTTCAATTTGTATCTCAGACATGTCTATATATCTTATATATTCACACACACGCACACAATGTAATATATGAATTACTACGAGTAGAAATGATAACGTTCAAAATATATACCTCTAGTTCACGAACTCGAGCTAAATAGAGAGAGTACAGATCGTAGAGGAAATCTCTTTCTAATTGATAACGAATTCTTTCACTCCGTTGTAAAGTGACTTCTTCTCGTAGTTTTTCTGCCGAGAATTCCAGTTCATCTCGTCGCATAGATGTAATGTAATTACCCTCGTACATGATACTTCCATATTTCTTTTTCAATTTTTTGTCCTTTGTACTCTCCTTCTTGGGTTTCTCTTTTCCCTTGTCTTTTCCTTTTCCTTTTGCTCCTTTCCCTTTCACAGCTGGCTTTCCCCGTGGCGAGGGCTTTCCCTTTGTCGCTACTGCTGCTTTCTTTGGTGGCATACTAATTTACAAAAGGATTTCAATATCAACTAACAAAAAAAACATACACTAATGTTATCGAGCGGGTCGAATGAAAATTATTGCATTTAAATTTTAAATACATTTGTTGTAATTGTATAAACCATGTTTAAATGTATTTCAATGACTCCACGGCATAGGCCCTATACATCCCTCTCCTTTTCGCCCCCCTCCTAACAAGATCAGGACACTAACAGTTTTTTCGTCGTCGAGCTAAAGGGACTGGGATTGTAATTACCCATGACAACAAGGGATTTCAGTCTCTTTAGCCCAATATGTTAACAACCAAGTGTAAAATCCAGGAAGGTGTCGAGAAATTTAGAATCCTTTGGATTATGTATCCATTTATTTCATGTCGATTAACTACCATTAGTTATTTGTCACACGATCGGTGAACATACTCAATAGGAATGTTGGACAAGTCCAAACATGCAGCATTACGTGTCTCTCTCTCGGTTCATTGAAAATTCACTTGGTGTGTTGCATGAAAAAAAAGTAATCGTCACTACACTTATATATAGTGCACGTTTAATATCCAGCCAAAGCAAATGAACATATTTTATATGGAAATGATAAACTAAAATTTAGTTGTTAAATATTTAAAATTCTTTCGTGATAGCAAAAGTTTCTGTACCCGTGTTAGTATATGCAACAAAATATGTAATCAAGTACATGCAATTACATAAAGTACTCTGCTGCACACGATTGCAAAATATCCATTGAATTTCCCCAATGTTGAACATGACCAATGGGTTTGATGGTTGTTCAAGCTATAATAATCGATATATCAAAATCGTCAGGTGTTCTACATATTTACATTCATTTATTATTTATAGAGGAAAAAAATGTCTTTTGTTTATTGTCTTGTCTTTTTGCCCTATAAACTAAATTATACAAGAAATAAGTACCGGACCTTGACATTTTAGTTCACAAATATAATAGTTCACATTTTCATTTTTTATACATTGGAACGTCGCATGTATTAGCTAGAAATCCTGAAATCACGTATACATGTACGTTTTTATATATGTACCTATCATTTTAGCATGAAAAACCTCCAGTTTTATTTTAGCCTACAATGGAATTGGACGCGGGTTCTCAAGACATATTTTTCCTTGTATGTGTGAGAAACATATAATGGAGACGTTGTGCATTCCCTGTGATTCACTGACCATTTTCACGGGAAAATTTGTCAAAATATTTTGTGCATTTGTTATGTTTAAACATTCATAAAATATTGCAGAGTTCCAAAATGAGTTATAGTCACAAACAAAAAACTGTAGAAAAAAGTTGTACGCACTTACTAGTATATATAGACACGGCCCTCTCACAATCAGATGAGTGTATAATAAAGAGACAAGAAAATGAAATACATAAACGAGAGAGATAAGAGACACAACCAACCTTGCAATATTTTGATAATATTGACTTTGTGTCTACACTCTAAAAAAGCCTTTTGTCAAAAGCTTAAAATCTAATGAATATGTGCATATTTATATAATTATATTGCCATTATTCATGACACCGAATTCGAATATACTCGTACAAATATGGAATATGGATGACTTCATGAATACATCAGGTATGTAAACAACTTTTCTCTCACTAATAATTTACTAGCATTACTAATTACCAATTACGAATACCCTACGTATACTGAGTCAGCAAGACGAGATATAATACGACTGACACAAAACATACAAAAGAGTTTGTGTTTTGTTTATGTATACACTGTATACTATACAGACTTCTATTATTCATAGACTATTAATAGAAATTGATAGAA
Organism: Gisinianus flammeolus; assembly: GCA_034699125.1. Lineage (NCBI taxonomy): Eukaryota > Metazoa > Arthropoda > Collembola > Symphypleona > Katiannidae > Gisinianus > Gisinianus flammeolus. The sequence continues at coordinate 3,838 of JAIUND010001186.1, forward strand.
ATCTTCATAGGTATATATGTAGTACATATTATGTAATAGTATACAGATACATCTTTGCAAATAAAACGTTCTTTGTATGTAACTTGAAATTTTCTGAAAGAAGGAAACTTACAATTGTGACCAAATTTTCGGAATGAAAATTGGGATGAATTGCTCCTAAATATATAGTATATGTCTTGTACAATATGCTTTCACTATCATGAGATTCAAAACCCGAGATCAGTCCAACCCGCAAGTCCAAGGATCAAAGAAAGCTGCAATTTTTTTTTATAATATAGCCTTTAAAGCTATTATATAATTGTTTGTTTGTAGGTACATAGGATTTTTTCATTTTCGACTCTCTCTCTCCCTAAAGTCACTAATGAGGGAGTGCGAATATTTGCTAATCAATAAAGTAAATTAAACCTTTGCACAAAGCATCAAGCGCAATGCATTTATCTTATCTCTGTTTTCAAGCTCAAAGCCTCACGTTTGTATAAATAGCTCTCTCAGAACTCACAATACATAAAAATATGTTCGTTTATATTGCCGTCATTCATTTTTTATACATAAACACTTGACGCTTTTGAGAGTATATGTAAGATAATATGAGTCAAGATTATATATACTTGGGGGAAACAATGTACAAATTCTTTTTAATTTCAACAGCATGCTCTGAATGAATATGAATATAACCGAGTAGGTAATACATTTTGCCCACATATGTACATACATGATTTCATTTTACATATAGTTATAAAATTAGTATATGTATATAGCAGACTTGTGGACACGTTCAACGCCCAATTCTTTAGACTTTTTATCGCTTATCCACATTATCTTTTATCCATGGTCCGGAGTCACAGGGAGATGAAACACATTTGCCAATAAAATTTGTCATCACCCTTCCACCACCTGTTTGCCCGTCTATTCCTATACATTTATATACATTATACACAGAGCTCTCTCGGCCCTTTTATACATACCTATTCAAATCCAGTCTCCAATGCCATTTTATCAATTGTGGATTTTAGTTTTCAGTGTTGTGTTCTATAGGTGTCCGGTGACGTTCCTGGACTGATTAAAGTGCTCCTCCTTGTGTGTTTCTTTAGTGTGTGTGTACAATTGTTCAGTGACGACATTTTCATGGTTCTTTCAAATTAGAGAGACAAAGAAAGAAAAATGGGGATTTCGAATCTCGGGAAATTTCGTCTCCTCCTATGGAAAAATTATATTTTACAGAAGAGGCAAAAGTTACAAACGATTTTGGAGATCATTTTACCTCTTGTGTTTGTTACTGTATTGGTCATTACTCGAAATATTATCCAGTCCAAGAAATATGAGAATGGTCAAGTTTTTGAGCCATTTGCACCCACGGATCTGAATCGGACAGTCATTCATGATAATATTTTTGCGCAAACCAACGAAAATATTACAAATAAGCCCAAGTAACCATACGTTTTTTTTAATTACTAAAGAAATTCTCACAATTAAAGTAATTGATGCTGCTGTAGTACTTTACATGTTGGTTATCTGCATATAGGCTCTTCACTCTTTACTATGCACCGAAAAGAAATGAAACGATTGGTGTGATGGAGAAATTACAGGAAAACTTTTTTTCTTCCTCTAATTTTCCGGATTACATTACCTTCGATCAGAACTTTACAGGTACAAGCATGAAAAGTGTACAGTATATACCAGAGTAGTTCTAAGTTGACTAATGATTCATTAGTAATGAATGAATGACATATATATTTCGAGTGTACAGCCGAGCTTTTGGTCCTTTTGTCTACAACAATATAGTTGACATTATTTGTATTTATTTGGTTAATTTAGTCGAGGGATTCGATTGTGAGAAAGAATTACTGGATGTGTACGTCGATCAAACCGATGTTAGGCTACTGGCTGCGATTGTATTTCAAAATCAAAGTTTCGCCAGTTCGGCTCAAATTGAGGTGAGTCTGCGGTAGTCGTCTCATTCATTCATTATATTATACACTGGAATTTTAATTAGCACTAGTAAATACATTTTATTTGATAATAATGATTTATTTGCACTATACATATTAAACTAAGCATGTAACTTAAAAGTTGCATTCAACTCAGCTCTCAACTGATTGCAGTATATTACAGATATAATGTGTATTGTGAATTCCAAGGTCTTGAATGATTCTATAATTTAAAATACCTATATTTTATGTGCATACTTATTATATATGAATTATCACATCCTATGTTATTATGTTTTAATGAAATTACTTTGTAAAACGATGGAAATATAAATATGAACGTGTGCTAATTATTAATTAAATTAATTATATACTTAATTGAAACTTTGTAAATCCTACATTCATATAATATAGTACACCCTTAGATTCCCTGCAAAACAAACTACGGTGAAAGAAGGAACAACGGAAACGTAAGTGAACAATGATAAATCATTACAAAATTATAAACGTGAAATCTTTTGTGCGCGAAAGAAAAAGTGTAAATGTGAACACCTTTTTTTTAGGAATGACAAATGGTTCACCGAGGTCCTTTATCCCATTTTCCAACTATTGGGACCCCGTATGAAGGGCGACAATTGGGGAGGAGCACCAGGTCAGTGGAACAACTAAAAAATTATATGCCCAAAAATCTCAATCAATATATGTATAACTATAAGCTTAATGAATTGTCTGGTATAGGTTATCACTCTCAAGGATTTACATACCTTCAATATGGACTGGATGCATCCATTATACAATATTTGAACGCGGACGTGAAAATAAATACGACCACAATCGATGATTACAATATCACAATGCAAAGATTTCCTTATCCCGCATTCATTGACGACACGTATTTAGTGGCCCTACAAGGCTGGTTACCCTTGATTCTCATGCTCAGTTTCATCTACCCGGTTATCAATATTACCAAATCTGTGGTTGTAGAAAAGGAGAAACGTCTCAAAGTACGATAATAATAATAATTATTATTACTAATCGTTCAAATCTTATACTGTTATATTTCAAATTGGAAATTCCAAATTCCAAACTATTTATGCATTTGATATAATTTTTGTAGGAGTCGATGAAAATGATGGGTTTGCCAAATTATTTGCATTGGTCAGCTTGGTTCATCAAATCCTTTTTGTTCCTGTTAGTCTCGACCATCTTCATGACGATTCTTTTGAAAGTCAAATGGTACGGTGACAAAGATTTGGCCGTCATAACGTACGCGGATGGAACCATCGTTTTTCTTTTCCTTATTGCATTTGTTTTCAGTACAATTATGCAAGGGTTCTTTGTGTCGACTTTATTTTCAAAAGGTAATTTGATAAACATTATGAAATTTTACCAGAATTTCAATAGTATCCGTATATGGTAAACGATTATTTAATTTGATTTGTTTTTGTTTTTATTTTTTGTTTCGTAATAATTTTAGCAAATTCGGCGGCTACAGCGTCCGGTGTGATTTGGTTTCTCACTTACTTTCCATACTTTTTCCTTCAACCTCGCTATGACCAACTGGAACAGTCGACGAAAATCTCAAGTAGTCTTCTATCAAATACAGCAATGGCCTTTGGTTGTCAAATCATCGCAATGTTTGAAGGGACTGGAGTGGGTGTTCAGTGGAGTACAATTGGAAGCGGATCCAGTCCAGATGATGATTTTAGTTTGCTTCAGTGTATTATTCTTTTATTTGTGGATGGCGTTATTTATTTCTTTCTTGCTATCTACATTGAAGCTGTTTGGCCGGGTGAATTTGGTGTGCCACTCCCGTGGTATTTCCCTTTCCAGGTATTTATACATAACACAACGATTCGCTATATAGTTATTTGATTTACAAGCCTTCAAAGTGAAGTTATTGTGTACGCTTCATGGCATTAAAGTCATTTCAAAATTACTATAATTTGTAGAAATCGTACTGGTTTGCTCCAAGTGCTAGCAACTATGTGAGTTCCAGTAGTCAAAGCACTAACAATAATAATAATGGCGTTTCGAAAGACAATTTTGAGCCTACACCCCCAAATTCCAAGGCTGGAATTCGAATTCAAGGTTTAACAAAAATCTTTGGCAAGAAAACTGCAGTCAACAATTTGAATTTGGAAATGCTTGACGGACAGATCACTGTAAGTCATTTCATTCAAGTCACAATATTGGATTTATTGCCAAAATTACTGTACAGATGAGCAATAGATTGGTTTTCACTGAACTGAAAATTGACTGAAAATTTTTCTAGGCCTTGCTGGGTCATAATGGAGCGGGTAAAACAACAACCATGTCAATGCTCACTGGTAAGTATTTTTTTCTTAGCATTGACATAAATGAAAGAGCATGACCATAAAACTGCTGAGGATTTTCTATTCATGACATTTTTTTCCTTTGTATAGGTCTTTTTCCAGTGTCCGCAGGGACGGCAATAATTAACAATTTCGACATAAGAACAAATATTAAAGAAGTACGAGACAGTTTAGGTCTATGTCCACAACATGATGTACTCTTTGATGAAATGACCGTAGAAGAACACTTGAGATTTTTCTGCTTGGTAAGACAATAACAAAAAGAAAAGGCAATGAATGATTTAGATTTATGGCTATTGTTGTTATTGTACTTTTTCGTATTTGTATGTCTGTAATTCTTAATGATGTCTACTAATTAAAGATGAAAGGTTTTCCGGATGCTGAATCTGAAATCAAACGTATGCTCAGCGCATTAAATCTTGAGCCCAAGCGCGACGCCATGTCCAAAACTCTTTCCGGTGGAATGAAAAGAAGGTTATCAGTGGGTATTGCTCTTGTCGGTGGTTCAAAAATCGTACTCCTGGATGAACCAACTTCAGGTGAATAATTTCATAATAAATACCTAATAAAAAAAGTCCTAACTAAGTGGTCAATTTTTTCTTCACCACAGATTTTTTTTTAGTTATTACGAATCTCTTGATTCTGCTCTATATTAATTAGTAAATAAAACATCCGGGTCACATTCAAATTTTAGTCAACACTTATCTCTATAAGTTCTATAACAAATAAGGAATCTCAAAGCAGTATGATAATTTATAACTATATATAGGTATGGATCCTGGTAATCGAAGATCCACATGGGATTTACTAACCTCTGAAAAGAAGAATCGCACAATTCTATTGTCAACACATTTTATGGAAGAAGCTGGTAAGACTTTTATCGAAATTGAACTTTATTATCTTACATATAGCGATTCATATAATTTCAAACTCTGAATCTCGTCCTCTATATAGATCTTTTAGGTGATCGTATAGCAATCATGGCCGACGGAGAACTTCAAACGGTGGGTTCATCTTTGTTTCTCAAAAAGCGTCACGGTGGAGGTTATCATTTGATTATTGTTAAAAAAGATGGTTGTGATGCCTCAAGAATTACGGCTGTACTCAGGAAACATTTGAGTGAGGCTGAAATCGAACAAGATGTAGGAGCCGAGTTGTCATACTCATTACCAGATAGTAAATCTTCCCTTTTTGGAGATTTATTTGAAGAACTTGAAAGCCGACGACATGAACTCATGATTGACAGCTACGGGGCAAGTATTACCACAATGGAGGAAGTTTTCATGCGGTAAAGCCAAAACAGTGACGAATTATATGCTCATTTGTTCAAACTTTGATGTAAGAAAACATTATAGGCCAGTATCTACATTTGTATATGTATTCATATCATTTATATGAAATATAAAATCAATTTTAGTGTTGGCAAAGCGGCTGATGCAAGGAAACACAAGACTGTGCCGGATTTGAATATTTCAATGGAAACTCTGCAGAGTGGCTCTGACTGGAAACTCTACGACAAAGAACTGGAAAGGAATTCTGGAATTGCATTGTTGATGCAGCAGTTGTGGGCGATGATTGTTAAAAAAGCTCTGTACTCTTCGAGGAATCGTGCTCTCTTGTTAGTTCAGGTAAATATCTCTTGATTGAATCATACTACATACTATACGGATTATAAGGGTTATATAGAATTGATATACGGCACCTGGCCAATGTCAAATAAAAGTTTCTATCATAAAGGTTACAAGGTAAATTTTAAGGCAAAACTAATGACTCGGTACTGTACATTATATACTTATATAGACAATTATTCCAGTGGCATTCCTCGTCATCGCACTGATCATGTTGGAAACCCTTCCCGGGATTTTAGATTCCCCCACGATGAAAGTCAAATTGGATATTTTTGGAGATACCTACACAACATTGTCTTGTGACGGCTACCCTACGGATGACGTTTGTCAAAAATACGAAGAATATGGAAATAAAATGGGAACAAAAATTGAAAAAACGAACAACTTGACGGAGTACATAATAGAAGCGGCAGGCGAAAACTTACTCAAAGTCAACTATGGTTACATTATTGGAATGGAACAACAGAAAGAGAAAACCTTGACAGCATTTTTTAACAATCAACCACTTCATGGACCACCAATCACTCTGAATTATCTCTCCAATGCTTTACTTCGTTCACTCGTGAATAAAGACAGAAATATCACAGTAAATAATTTCCCATTACCATTCACTCGCTTGAATGACGCGGAAAATGCAGGAGCTGCTGGTTCAGCTGGATTTCAAATTGGATTTAATATTGCTTTTGGAATGAGTTTCCTTGCATCTAGTTATGTTGTCTTTCTAATTAAAGAAAGAGAGTCCAAAGCAAAACATTTACAGTTTGTGTCTGGTGTCAAATTTTGGGTTTTCTGGATTGCAAATTTTGCATTTGATGTCGTCAATTATTTAATCCCCTGCCTTTTACTTATCATTGTTCTCGTGGCTTTCCAAGCTGAAGGTTTTACCGAAGCCATCGTTCTCGGCAATGTTTTTATCCTGTTTTTATTTTACGGATTCGCGACCATCCCGCTCATGTACTTATTCAGGTAATTAATTATTATTGGAATTTTTTTTATTACACTTTGCTTTTCCTTTGCCAAAGAATTAATTTTTTAATTAAAAAAAAACAAACTAAATATTGAATTTACTTTTTTCAGTTTCTGGTTTTCGATACCATCCACCGGATTCACTCGAATGACAATGTTAAATGTTTTCACGGGTATGAAATAAAACCTCTCTCTATATACCAATGATAATGATAGTAATGAGTGTATAATATATAATTGAGTTCATTTATTTTGTTCTTCAAAGGCATGGCTCCCATATTGGCTGTCACAATTTTACAAATCCCCTCATTGGATCTATTGGAAACTGCAAGGATTCTTGATTGGATTTTTATGCTGTTCCCCAATTATGATTTGGGCTACGGAATTGTGAGCCTGAGTAAAAACTACCTTTTGAGACAAACGTGTCAAAATTTACTTGTTTTCAATCCAAACCTGTGTACGGATGAAGTGAATAAGGATAATCTTTGTTGCACGGAATGTAAGTGAAATATACAAAGTCATTCAAGTACTAATAAATTATGTTTACCTATTTTCTTAATGTACATAATTATATAATTTCTCATTCCCGAATGAAATTCAATGATGTCATTTTTCTGCATGTATATATATACATATACATAGATACAATTCCAAGCGGGTACGGTTATTTGTCTTGGCATCCAGCAGGGATTGGGAGGAATCTTGTATTTCTATTTATAATTGGTCTTACGAGTTTTACTGCCTTGTTTGTTGCGGAATCAAAATTACTTGACAAGATTCTGGGTGGTCGTAAAAAGGAACAAGGAGATATGGACCAAATTATTAGTAATTATTAATATAGTCATGCATATTTCCTCACTTCCTTCTGTAAATATATAAACTCCAAATATGTGAAATATGTATGTGAGCATGACAAACAATATATGTAAGTATATACATTTTTTTGTAGATCCTTTGGAAGATTCTGACGTTACAGCCGAAGCTTCCCGGATTCGGAACACAAATTTAACGCATCTACACAAAACAGATAATCTTATCATTCGAGATTTATCCAAGACCTATGGTTCGTTTCAAGCTGTTAAAAATCTCAATCTGGGTGTTCAACAAAGGGAATGTTTTGGGTAAATTCCAAATCATAATAAGAAATCCTTCTTTGCGTAATTCAGAATCGATATTAATGGAATGGAAATTAAGAAAACTAAGAATCGATATAAGTAAAATATAAGAATAAGGCATAAATTTTATTTTTTCTGATTTTTTTTCAATTTGCAGTCTCCTGGGTGTGAACGGAGCAGGGAAAACGACAACATTCAAAGTAAATTTAGTTATTAGTTTAGTTTTATTTTTCAGTGGAACAATGAAAGCAGTCAAGTGATTATACCAAAGTACTAAATACAACCTGCACAGGGATAGACATGTGTAATTTATTTTTGTGCATTATAATGATAATACTATTATTATTAGATGCTGACCGGGGATTTAGCAGCCACGTCTGGAGATGCGTTCGTTAATGGTTAGTTTTTGGCACCAATCCTCTCCCTCTCAATAAAAGTAAAAAAAAACGGCATGTACCTTCATTATACATTGCCTACTTACATACATAAGATTTCATGGAAATTTATTTTCATTTTATTTAAGGACATTCAATCAATTCCGATATCAAAGCCGTCCAAAAAGAATTGGGATATTGTCCTCAATTCGATGCAATTATTGAAGAATTGACGGGGAGAGAAACTATCCGCTTATTCGCCCGACTTCGGGGTATTCGAGAAAATGACATTGATCCTTTGGTTGACAAATTGGGGAGTAACCTTCTTTTCAATGAGCACATGGACAAACGCGTTGGTCAATACTCGTATGTTGTTAATCATACACTGTCATATGTCACAAAATCATACATTTTTTATCTTACATTCTTTTGAACAATAATCTTTTATATATATATAGAGGTGGAAATAAACGGAAATTGTCAACAGCTTTAGCTCTAGTTGGAAATCCTCCCATCATTTTCTTGGATGAACCCACAACAGGTAACCGAAGAGGAGAATCTTTCTTTATGTCTTATGTAGGTAGAAGATTTTAATTATAAAACTTGTATGAAATATGATGTTAAATTATTAATTATGTTAATGCAGGCATGGATCCTGTGGCCAGAAGGCATTTATGGAATTGTATAAGTAACGTGAGAGAAGCTGGAACGTCCATCGTCCTCACGTCTCATAGGTTCGACAATTCAACTGCTATTTTCATTTTTGATTTTAAATAAAGTGTATAATATTCAACTCATTTTTTATCGTCTTTGCTATACTGCTATATATAGCATGGAAGAATGTGAAGCGCTGTGTACACGCCTCAGCATAATGGTCAACGGCGAATTTCGCTGTTTGGGATCAACACAACATTTGAAATCGAAATTTGGAGAAGGTACACAGTATAGATAGTCTTTTACATATACTTACTTAGGTAGACTATTTACAAACACAGGTATAGAAACGAAAGTCTTTACACGTCTTTTTTGTCTCACATTTCCCATTAGGTTACACTGTGATTTGTCAAATAACTACCAAAGTCGAAGTGAATAAGAAGAGTTTTCAGGTGAGTTTACGTAGCATATATAATATAATATTATATATATTATATGGTCTAAAGTGAAAATGTTTGGCACTAATTGCATATATATCTATGAAATTTGCACATTTCTAAATTATATTATTGTAAATATGTTGTACACGTATAGGAATCGAATAGAAGACGAAGCTCTGGAATAAAACAAGAATGGGAAAAAGAGATTCAACCACTGCAACAATATATTGAAGATTCATTCCCAGGCTCCAAGTTAAAAGACCTTCACCCAGGTTATGTCCATTATATGTGCCCTATAAACACAGAGTTGACATGGGGTCACCTATTCCGTAAAATGGAACACGCCAAAACCTTATTCAATATCGAGGCATACAGTGTTGGACAAACGTCTTTGGAGCAGGTATTTTATATATATATCAAATAAGTAAAAGAATTCGTAAACATATATAACATAAAACTTGAAATGTAAATAAGTACTAAGGAGTGATAATAATATTTTTTCATTTTTTTTATCTTGAGGTCTTCTTAAATTTTACTAAGAACCAAGTCGTCGACGACTAATACCATCTGGACCTTGTATTTAATATATATAATTATTTAAAGCGGAAGAAGATATATTTTTATTAGATTATTTTTGTGTTCAACAATACAAATATTTTAAAAATCAAAACAAAAAGAATGAGCTTTGAATATCTCATATCTACACACTATGAGAATGTAATATTTATGTGTATACATATTTTAAATGTAAATAAATGTTTGTTGCCGTCTAAATACATTCGACTATTGTAGCACACCGTGTGTACTGCAAACATAAACGTTGAATAGTTATTACATCGCCTTAATAAAGAGCGAGGCTTTATAAGTACATATACATGTACATATACTAATCACATAGGAATATATATAAGTACTTACAGCAAATAGCAAATCCAAAACTGAGCAAACCACAAAATATCCAAATTGGGAATGGAGAAAAGGATTAAAGTTTGACCATAAAAACGACAACAAATATATACAGCGTGTATATTATACACACAAACACACTTATCATTCGTCATAAACTGACTCATATAGTCGCGTTACTCCTTTTAAAGTCAAAGTTTGAAAATGTAATATAATTACATTATAATTAGTAAAGCCATTGGAAGAGTAATTAAAATTAATGTATGAAAGCATTTATTGTGTACTGAAAAATAGGGTTCATGAGCAGTTTTGTACAGATAGAACATGTACGAAATAAAATTTAAAAAATATCTTGTCACAAAATATTCGCAAGATTCTTGTGCTTTTTCAAACTTTTTGTACAACTTTTATTTTCACACGAATTCGGATGACCATGTGGGGAATCAAAACAAAAAATGTATACAAGTAAAAATATGTATGAAATTGCCAATTTCTTGACCTTTGCGTGTACTTTCAATATAAAATGAAATGTAGCCTGTTGACCCTGAAAAGGAAACTGAAGCCTAAATGAGAGGAGCGTACTTATACATATATCTATGTAAGTTATTTATGTGTTCAATGTGTGTATATAATGTTGTGACAGTATACAAACACAGTCCAAACAGTGGGACACAGCTGAAAAAAGGAGACGATTCTCTTTCCTGTATATATACGACATGTAATACATGTCATGTATATATATCCCTACTATCAGATGAAACGCGTCTACCATTTATTTTCAAATAGGATAATAGGAGAATATGTATCCATTTGTAGGTTGTGAATATGGTAAATGTTATATATGCAATGCACTGTGTTAGTGGCAATTATTATGTTTATGTCGAGAACACATTTGAGTTAAAATTGCAAGCTGCCAAAGAGTTGAAAGCCAACAGGTTTCTTCTAAATCGGGATTATTCGTCATGGCCGCCCACAACGAATTTTGACTCGAAGGAAGATACTGCTGAATATACGCACATGCACACACACGCAACCACTTTGTATTATAAAATATATGTACTTTTTATTCATCATCAGTCGTTCATCTAAAACATCTCAGTGAGTACTCTCAATCTGAATTAAACTATATTTTGATAGTGTTTTGGCTCACATCATAATTTTTATTTTCGTCTCTTCTCATTTCATATAGTTTTTGTACTTACATTGATTTTCTCAGATAGTCCTTGTTCTGTACTGTACGCTAAACTATAGAGTTTTGTTTTTTGCAAAATTGAACCAATTTACCAAACTATAATTTCGAAGGAAAATGCGTCAATGGTCATGTACGCTTCCAATAGTAATTGGAATTTTTTCAATAGTTTTGATTTCCCAAGTGGCAGCTGTAAGTTTTTATTTTTCTGAAATTTTGATTACTATACAATAAGTAAACATATGTGAACAATGTATTGTGCTTAATATGCATACAGAGTCATTACAGGGAATTTTGATTTTTCACACAGCAGGACTACAAGCCAACTCCAGCCACATTTTATGATCACTGTGGACGACGAGATAAACAGTGCTTTGGAGACACAGATGTTTGTTTAGAACTCAGAAATTGCACATATGCCATTTCAATCACAGAAAATAGAACACACTTTGAGTTGATAACACTGAATAATTGTGCTCAAAGGAATAATCAAACGTCTCGTACCTTTTTTCTCGGTGTAGGACTCTCAACTCTGGACAATCAGGTATATTTTTCAAAAAAATGTCAAGATATTAAAGTTTCATTACAGTCATTTTGATTTCTCATCTACACTATACATAAGTATGCTCTCCGTTTTTTCATCGAAAGACAATTGACTCAATGATGCTATATGTACATAAACATGTACATATAGCATCATTGAGTCAATTGTCTTTCGATGAAAAAAAACAAACAATTCAGTGAGAAAAAAACTGAGAGTATGTAACATTGACTTTGTATGATTTTGTGTTAAAGGGAAATAGAGAATGCCGTGAGCCAAGATTCAATGATTTCAAAGCATTTATTTTCTGGGACAAGTCTAAATGCGCACGAAAAACTGTAATCAACTATATACATATATATACATACATACATGTGCATATTATAATTGTAAAAAATAAGTCAAACATAATAATAATGATGATTTTTGTTTGTGATAGTTTGCTCACGAGCTTCACTGGATGTGGCCCAGTAAGAATAACTGGAGAACAAATTGTGAATATGATGTCGCAGTGAATGGAACCAAACCAAGAGAAGAAGGATTTAATTTGAGGAATTATTTATCAAAACATATCAAACTTAGCTCTGGAGATGAACAGCCCTATGCTTTTGCAGGTATTTACAATATATAGTATATATACCTATACTCATTAAATAATTGGTCAAGACATATTTATGTATTTAATGGAAATGGATTGGCTAATGAATGAATCTTATGGATTTCCCCCTCTATGTATAGATAAAGTTGATTACATAGTAAAACAAGATATTTTGTACATTAACCGTTTTGCTCCAATTTCTGAACCGATTGACCATGTAGTGGATTACATGAAGCCACACAGTAATAATAATAATAATGATGGTAAATCAGGCGGAGACTCTTCTTCTACTACCTCACAGCCAGGAAGTCCATCCATATCTGAACAATCACAAAATTCATCCAGCAACATATTTTCATCCAAATTTTTGTCAGTATTCGCCCTCCTGATTTTCTTGGGATTCCAATTATAATTTGATTAAATAAACAATGATTCCAAAATGTGATCATGTGATGATGTGAAACGTTTATTTCTGCATTCAAGTCTATGTTTTTTTCAAAGCAGGTTTCAGAGCATCTAGCAGCGTGAAATGGTATAGTTGAGTGTCAGTCCTTTGAGATTTCAAAGCTAGAGGAGAGCAGCAGTTAGTTGTGTCAAAGCATACCTAGCTTATAGAATACATACTTATTATTACGTTAATTCCCTACACTGCCCCTGTGGATCAAATTTTTTAAAAAACGTAGAAAGTCATTACTCACAGTCTCGTTTTGGGAAATAAGTCTAATCAGTTTTGAGAAACTGATTTGGTATTGTCGCATCACTTGACATGTTGATATGAAATTTGCAATGCAAATATTTTTTGCGATATTTTTGAGTTGCCACATGGCGATTATTATATTTCCAATAGTTAGTTAAACATATTCCTGTGGCTTTATGACCGTTTCAGTTTCAAAAAACGGATTTAGAACGGTGGGAATGGAAGTATATCATCATCCTTAATGAATGTGGTCATATATATCTAGGGATGACTTTTCTAGCAAGCTTTTTCAGTGGTATGTATTAGAGAAACTGTCATCTTCAGAATGGGTCATTTACAGACTTGATAAGTTATCGACGATAACTGATTAAAAGTTGTAGATGTTTCAATTCCATCCTCAGTGTAGGGCGTATAGCGACAATGGAAGCATTTCCCCTACGTCACTTTATGATGTACACAATAATTTCTTGACTATTCTATATTAGTAGTGGAAAACTGCATTGAAAATGCATGTAAATTTATTGCCTTTTGCCACACATCATGCGGAATTACAAACACTCGTCCTAAGATATTTTACACATAACAATTTGGGAATTTGGATTTTATTATTTTTATTAAAGTGAATTAGCGACCTGTTTTATTAGTCAGCATTATATAATTTCATAATTAACTTGGTACACATATGCAAGTACTAAAAAAACTAACAAGAATATTTTTATAACTCAAATCCGTTGTGTATTTCCCAACACATTGCAATGTGGAATTTTTGATTTTATTTTAAAATGTTGTGGTTGGTTTAGGATACCCAAAATTTTAAGTGTCATTATTTTGAGTATTTATGTGACTCTCGTTATCATCATCAAAAATTGTTCAAACTTTCTACAACCAGTTTTTATGCCACGAGGTACATCAAATATGAAGAAATTTGCCCACACTGTATTTGCCTCCACAGAAATCCCATGTATATGAAAGTTTCAAAGCTTCTTCTGTGACTACATATAGGCAAAGCCCGACTGTACCATTCAGCATATATATAGAAAAGGCGAAAACCCCCAAAAATATTGACGTTAGTTTAGGTGAAGCTCTCAACCAGACAACAACGTCTCACATCCCTATAGTGTCACACTGTGTGTAGAAATTCTCTGCAGTGTATAATATAGTAAAATGGCACTTTAGTGACCAATTTAATGACAGTTCACTTTGTCCGGCATCAAGAGTAAATTATATACATGGGAATATTTCCTTATCTTATATCTTCTCATTTACTCTCTCAATCTAAGAAAAATACATATTATATACTTGTTAAATATTATTTACAAAGGAAGTAATCATTACAGTATGAATGTTTTAGTGGAATTCTTCAAATATTTGCTGCAGTCTGGGAATTTGCACTTCAAGCATTGTACTATTGTAATTGTGAGAAATAGTTTGGAGCTGTCAATGTTAACATTCTAACAACTTGAGAAACCCAAGACTTGTTCAAACGAAATACCTTATTTGTTATGTCTTGTATTATAGTGAAAATAAAATAAAACGTGTTTCATAAAGACAAAAGAGTATATATTTTACCTTTACCCTAACTCACGTGAAAGATTTGAAGGATTTCCAAATGACAAATTAATCAATGGAGATTCATTAAGTGGAAAGATCCGGTGCATTTCCATATAAATCCGTATTATATTTTCTGTGGTGACTTAACAATAGAACAATACTTTATCATACATATACATAGTGTTATATACGTTTACAAACGGAATGAAAATGTTAGACACCGAACGCTGGGATCCGGGTTCGTCCGTATTTCTTATTTATTTTCTATACTTAATCTTTGATTTTTGGACCAATTACATATGTAACATGTATACTTAGAATACACATTCTTTAATTGTACAAGATATCGAATATTATCCGACTATTTATTACTATACTTAATACACGCTGTGTATATAGAGGAGAGAATGTCTGAGAATGTCTACAAGCTCATTAAATGCATGAATTATTTATCAATGTGTACAACGTTATTTACTCGCTTGTGGGCACGGTTTTATTATTTATTCAGGCCATGTGACCCTTTGACATGGCCAGGATTTCTTTTCAATTCAATTATCATAAACTTGATAATATTTTTAAAATGTATATGCAACTGTGGGGTGCGGTCAATTTTAAGATCATTTGCAACATGGAAAATATGACATTTAAATGACGTTTACTATATTCAATGACATTGCTATTTAATCAGATTTTCGATGATGTCTTTTGATCATGAATTTTAAATGAATGTTCTGATTATTCTAATATTTCAGTACTAGCCAAGTTGCTCGTGAGTTTGGAAGAGTCTCGTGGTAATTTGCCGTCAGGATGTGATGAAGAAATAGGATTCCTTAGTGGTTTACTTCAATCTCGTGAGCTTCATGCCCTCGTCAAAGTTCACAATTCAATAGTCGAGAAGGATGACAGATTTTGTCCTGTGTTATCAAATGCGGTGGAAGTGACGGACGATGTTATGGATATTTTATCATCTCAAGCCGAAGATAATCCCGAATGTCTAGATCTCTTTGAATTACTTCAGAGTCCACATCTACAAGGAATTCTCTACAGTCATGATATTATTGCCCAAAAAGACTATTTGCCTAAACTACCCGATATTCCACCCCCTGAACCGGATAATATCGACGACGCCGAAGAAACCATCAAAATTGTTCAGCTTGTTAAATCTAATGAGCCTTTGGTAAGAGCCTTATATCTTCTCGAATCATTTTTTCTTCATTTTTTGATTTCAAAGATATATAAATAAAGTACGTAAGTATATCATAATCATACAATTCGTAGAAGGTATTGCTAGTTAATTAAGCTTACTATATAGACATGAATTACTCGTAATGTGTTAGAATTTCAACGGAAAATCAATGAAATATTATATATGTAAAATTTTCATGCGACTTTTTAAAAAAGGGAGGAGCAAAAACTGCAGAGCCAATCGTGGTAAGAAAAAAAATGGTTTTTCCAAAGTTATAAGTGTTTTTTGACCGCTATATACTTTGTTTTTTTTGGAATGATCATGTGTTTATTGTTATGTTTTTAAACTGAAAATTTGGAATGTAGTTAAAAATATAACGCAGCGTTATTAACGCTTGGGTGTGTACAAAATAGAGAAAGAGAAACCAGTGTTTGAAACTGCCATTTAACGATTTAACCATTTACATAACTACTTTTGGTTTATTTTATTGACTGATTGATTGATTGATTATTACCTGCCTCATGCATTGAAAACTCAACTACGCAATCACATTAAATTTCTAAGAATCCCTATAGAAGAATGATTTTGTTGTTTCTCCCTCCAGAAGATATAAAAAGAAAAACTGAAATACTTTTATGTTTACGCATACAATAATAACTCTTGTGCCATTACAGCTTTTTAGCCATGTTATAAATTTACAAGTCGTAATCCATTTTTTTTTGCTACACTCACTTGATTTTTTTTGGTTGTTGGCCAAGATTGCGTTCAATCTAATAAAATGAATCATTTATTCATCGTTTTTGTCTGACAACGCTATATACTATACGACTATACCTTAAACAAGTACCTAAATATGGTTTCTAGTTCGTACTTTTCAAAGCACAGCTTAATACAGTTACATGCAATGGACAATTGCCTTGAGTATTACATGCACATACATTACTTAGTAAATAAAATCCTATAGCATACAAAATATGATAGTTAATGGTCTACTTGAAATATTTAACATGATTTATTCAATATAACTACTAACTATACTTATGTTTACACATACCTATATACTTTGGTAGTACCAAATTGGTACAATGTTTATGGAACTTTGTACACAAGATTACTCTGACTGATGATTTGGAATGAATCGAAGCGTATGTGTGACTTTCGGGGGTTTTTTTGCCTGCCTATAAAGCATATTTTATTTTGGTTTTTTTCCCCGTTTTATTTTTACTTTTGTCCATGGGATGATGTAGAGATAATATGTCTAAACTGAATGCTAATCTGACTCTCTCTTATCATCTATGTAATACTATATGTATATTTTTCTTCTTCTGACAGGGAGCAACAATAAAAAAAGATGAGGAGACAGGGAAAATAACGATCGCACGTGTGATGGTAAGTAAAAACAATATTCGTTTAAACTCTTGACAAATGTTATTCATTAGTATATTTCTTTAAAAACTGACTCTAATTAACTGTTTGACATTGACAGCACGGAGGAGCCGCAGATCGTTCGGGTCTCATTTATCCTGGAGACGAAGTTATCGAAGTCAATGGGTAAAGCAAACTTAAATTTCAACAACACAGGTTAACAATAAGCAAATCGAAATCTATATAGCTATTAGTGCTATAATGCCTTCCCTCTATATATAGGCTCTCTGTTGAGGGGAAAACTCCGGATGATGTTCTACAAATCCTTAGTAAGTACGAAGTAACAGCTGTTTACTGCGATTAACAGCAATACAATGGAAATGTGTTCAAGATTTTTTTTATTTGATGCTTTAAACGACAATGCATAAATACAAGGATTTTTTTGATTTTTTTTTTTTAAAGAAAACTCTGAGGGAACTATTACTTTTAAACTGGTTCCAGCTGATGCTGTCGGTCGTTCAAAAGTAAGAAAAATATTTAGCTTTCCATGGTTTGCAATGAAAGTAACCTCGTTTTTATAATCATGCTGGATGTAAATATCTGTAATTATCGTTGAAGTAAGCCAAAAAGAAATGTGCAACGTGTGGAAACTTCTTGCCATATGTGGAAATTCTCATAGGATATACCTATATATACCTATTCTTTGTTTTATTATGGTATATATATAGCGAGAAAGCAAAGTTCGTGTTCGTTGCTTATTTAACTTCGAATCGAAAGATGACCCGCATATCCCTTGTCAAGACGCTGGATTAGATTTCATCAAAGGTGATATCCTACACGTTGTCAGTCAAGATGATGATTTGTACTGGTGGCAGGCAAGGCGAGAAGGTGACAGGTCAATGAGAGCGGGTCTAATTCCTAGTCGAGCTCTACAAGAAAGACGAGTTTTAGTAGCCAGAACAGCTGAAAATGAAAATAATGGTAAGACATTTGCATTACACGTAGAAATTCCGTCGTCTTATCATAATCTTGACGTTTACTCTTCAACTCTGTAAATTTGAACCTGAACTAATACCAACTACCAACTAAAATTCTGACTCTATATCTGTCAACTAATTCTTGATTTCAATGAGTTTATGACTATAAATTACTAACTAGCTTACTAACTACCGACTTCGAACTCAAACTATTGCCCAGTGGAAAAAAAATTGAATATTTCATTGTTCGAGTTTTAATATTTTTTTGAATTGGGTAAGAAAGTTAATTCTGAATGCAAATATAGCTCCTTTTCATCTTTTCTAGTACATACTAATCACTATCTATATCTGTATACTTTAACCATATACCCTTACCTTCTAACAATCTTCTCGTTGTTTCCCAATTTCCTTATTTGCATGCAGTGTAATTTGGAATTTATTGCATATGGTAATTAAGAATAGGCTAATTGTATATGCAGAAAAATTTTCTTTCTGGGAGCATTATGGAATGTTGAAAGTAAGTTTAGCAATAGTAGTGATAAATTTGTATTTGTTTTATGAGCCTGTAAAGTTTATCTGGAGATTTTTATGCATCTTATTAGATTTTCCGAGTCAGTACTTTATTTCTAAAACGTCTGCTTACTCCATATGCGTATTCAATCTAATTTCCTGAATTTTAGCCACACACATTTTATTCAATTAGGTATTTATTTTAAACTATAGAGAATTCTATGTGCAAACGTCTATACTTACCAAAAACCTTTCTTTTCCTCTTTTCTGCTTGCATGAATATATGCGTACAGGTTACTTAGATTGAAATTCGTTTATATTAAACTTTTAAGAGTTTGTGTGACTTTGAAGAAAACAAATGCTTGCCAATTTCAAGTCATGTATTTAGAATGGTTTTTTCTACTTGTACTGACTGATTTAGACTTCTTTCGTTATTAGTCGACTGCTGTAGATTTTAATCTGCTGCCTGTAAACTGCGTCAAGTACGTTTTAAAGTTTGGAATGGAATTTTATTCAGTAAAGATAACAAAGAGTTCAAATTGTTATTAGAATGGAAAAGGTATACATATGTATTGGTGACTTTGGTTCATATATTGTAGTTGATTGTTCTCCCTGTAAGCTTACCGTTGGGTCAGGGGTAAAAAATTCAATTGTTGGTGGTGGTGGTTCGGGTTCGTGTTCAAAGCATTCTAAAAAGATCGCATATGATCTGACAGAAAGTGACGACTATGATCGAGAGGAGATTCCAACATACGAGGAAGTGTCTAAATTGTATCCAAGATCCGGATGGTTTCGACCTATTGTCCTCATCGGGCCGCCTGGTGTACGTCCTCATTAAATCAAAACACAAATATATATCTGCACAAACATTTAATTCCTCGGCTCATCCGTGTATTTTTTATTATATTATAATTAATGTATCAAACTTTTTTATTCTCTTCTCACTTCCACACTACACACAACACAGGTTGGAAGAAATGAACTCAAGAGACGTCTGATTGATTTAGATCCTTCAAAGTACAAAACAACTATACCTTATACATCCAGAGCTCAAAGAGCAGGAGAAATGAATGGGAAAGAGTATTTTTTTGTGAGTCGAGAAAAGATGGAAGAAGATATAGCAGCTGGAAAATTCCTGGAATTTGGAGAGTACAAAGGAAATTTGTACGGGACGTAAGTAAACTCTAAAAATATATATACATATATATACGGTACGCATCCTATACTGAATCAACATAAACGACATTTGTTTAACACGGAAATGTTCAATTTTTTTTTTACACACAGTGCCAGTGAAAATGTTCGGAGTATTGTATATTCTGGATTGAGTTGTATATTAAATCCTCATAGCCAAGCTCTAAAAATGTTACGGCAAGCTGAATTTAAACCGTATATTATTTTTGTGAAGCCACCACCGTTTGATGTAAGAAGATTCATATCTTTAATTATATACGTATCTACTCTATTTTTGTAAATACTTAATTGCATGCATTTTGTCTATACTGTCTTTAAAAGGTAGTATTTATATATATATATACTTATAGGCATATACAAATGAATGAAGCTGCTCAGTATACACGATAATTAAACAGCTCATTTATGCTGCTCTTTTATGTGGTTACTCGTATAAGTTATATCTATAATCGTATTGTGTACTGTACATGCATCAAATTGCAACTCATAAGAAGGCAGGTATTACATGTGGATATTTGAGATATAATGTTTAAAGCTGCTGTGTATTAATATACAATTGTGTTAAAAAATAATTTTATATAATACAATTATGAAAAAAAATGGCAAACCTGTGTATTGAACCGAGAGTTTTTGCATTGTGAACTGCATAAGGTTTACATTATAATTATACTACTGTTTATACTACTATTTATAATTTATACTTTTAGGATATTATTTTTGACCTCTAGACAATTTAAGGCAATATGTATAAGTATATGAAAATCTTCTTATTTATATAATGTAGACTAAATTGATTTTGACTGTAGGTGCTGAAATTATCGAGACAAAAAAGTTTTGCAAAATCAACCTTTGACGAGACCAATTCTCGTTGTTTTAATGTACGTATGTCCCTACTACTATACCAATTTTTTTCACAAAACACTAAATATATATATACATCTATATTCCATTATACTAACTATTCACTAACTACAACTGATACTAACTAATAACTGCTACACATTATTTGTGTCAAAACATTTTCACTATTCATTCTCAAATTACTTTAATTTAATTGATCATTTTCTTACATTTTTCTTTTATACATTACTCATACCATTACACACAAAGTATCGTTGAGTAGTATCAATTCAAATTTAATTAATTATAATTACTTCACTACGTACTTTCTTGGCTTGCTTTTTTGGAAATATTAAATTGCAGGCACACACACCTATTTTTCAGTATTTAAATTCTTTGGTTATATTCTTTGTTCCTTCCTTCTCTTTCACTATATATTTTCCAGACAGTCAGAAACCAGCTCAGCTATATATGTAGCTGTATGTATATTAGAATTTTGCCTTTCAATCTTTCGAAATCACAAAATGTACTTATAATAGTTTTAAACTGTACCTAATAGGTATAATTGTGCATTAAATACATATATAGTTGTTTAGCCAGTGCAAATTCCGTAAAAAGTATAGTTTTAGAATTTGCCATGAACTCTCACGAAATTTTCATAATTTTATATCCACAAATTCTTTGGGACGTTTCATTTTAATAGAAAGAATACTAAAGACTTCTAATTTTAAGTAGATTATGGTATTGGTTTACATGTAATTGTCAGTAAATTACGTAGATTTGGTTAATTAATATTTCAGTGCTGTATAGATTTTCTCTCTTCGATTTCACGCACTCTCTTGCCTCTCCGTCTTTCTATTTTTGCTAAATCTTCGTACTTACTTATGTACTTACTGCTAATTAATTTGATATATTATATTTGATTGCGAAAAACTAAGCTCAAGTTTACAGTTAATCTGCAGTTTGACCATTTTTATTGTGTAAAAGCTAAAATGACTTAAGCGTTAACAAGTAGTTAATAACCACATTGTATCGAGGTACTCGGGTAGAAATTCCAAACAATTTTTGCAAATTTGACGTCTGTAATAGACATGTTGTGTCAGGACATGTGAATAGAAATGGTGAGCTTTGATAATAGTAATTTTGGGGCTTTGTAGATTCGAATGGGAATATAGTTGGTTCTTAACTAAGTTGGTTCTTATCTAATATCGTTGAAATTTGTTTTGTCATCAATAATACATGCGTGCTGTGTATATTTTAAGTAGAACTCTTTCTATAGTCTGTAGAAATTTCAAAGATCGCCGTAGACTTAGAATTAGACTTAGAGATGAGCATGAACTTTGTGTGTATAGTAGAGGTAGCGACAATGCGAATGTAAAACACTACTAAGAAAAGGAATTGATGAGTTTTGCCCATAAAAGATATAATACAAATGTAATTCAAATAATATTAATATTAATCATCATGTTAATAATGTTTTTTTACATTTTTTTTACCTGGAATGTATATATAGGACGATGAATTCCACGAGATCTTGCGAAGTTCGGAACGAATTGAATTTCTTTACGGTCATTGGTTTGATGAGACTATTGTGAATGATGACCTGACAAAAGCCTTTGACAAACTTGTTAAAATCGTCAAAAAAGTTGAAACGGAAGCAACGTGGGTTCCATGTAATTGGATTCAGTGAGACGAAAGTCACAGAAACGAAAGAATGATGTCGTTTGAACCCGCGTCTCAAACAATAAAAATAGTCGCTAAAATTCAACATAAAAATCCAACCTCCGTTGTGACCATCTTAAAATGACATATTTTTTGGAATACAACTCTCTAAATATCGGGTGCAAACTATTCCAATTATTTACAGTTTAATTCAATGATTTCATTCCAATAACTACTCTGTATAAAATATTACAATTTAAAAAAAAACAAAGTAAGCATATTATATTTCAGTGAAAACCGGCCGGTTATAATTTTCACTGAAATATGAACCGGTTGTTTTAAATGTAACAAATGAGAAAGTACTGAAAATTGTATTTAATTACCAAGAAATATAGTCAGTAGTCAAAAATATATTACAGTTAATGGAAATGAATCTGTTAAATAACTCAGAAATAGATCAAAGATCAATCGTCAAAAACAAACCGCGACCAAAAACAAATAAATAGATATGTTGTGTACATATAGGCATATATCTCAACTTGACAAAATATATTTTACATTTCTTTCGTTGTGTTTCTGTTTCTGCTCATATTTTTTATCATTGTTGATCTTTTAGTATTTTAATTATTTTAAATATAGCGTTAAATGCTATATTCTTTGTGAATTATATACATATGTATGTATATGGTATTTAATATTTGTTAAACCGTTTTTAAAAAAAAAAATGGACTACAATGTAGTCGTCACTATGTGTTTATTTGTTTAAATAAATAGGAACTATTATTTATTGTATAAGAATTCCTTAATGTTAAGAATATGCTACAAGTAAGATGTTAAGGTATAAAACAAATTATACATTATACATTTAAATATAAATATACTTATATATATATATATATATATATATATATATATATATTACGATATTATATCTACTTGAACTTCAATTGACTTTAACTATGTATGAACATAAATAAGTAATTTATTAGAGAGTGCATTTACGTGATCAACTACTTTGATCATCATTATGTTCGACTATGTATTAGTATATTTACTTTTGCCAACGATGAATACTATATATATAGGAAACAGGCAATGACTTTTATAGGTGTAATTCCGAATCCCACAGACTAGATTATAAAGAGAAGAGAAAAATAAACGGTGTGACGAACTATTATATATAATTTATATATAAAATATAAATACTGTACATGTCAAGGGGGTCAAACAATAAGTAATTCACGTGAAAAACTTTTTTAGAATCTATTGAACATGTATGCATATGCATATATATATATATGTATATACCACTGTACATCTCGTTGATTGCTTTAAAATATATACATATATGAAAATTACCTACGTGAATGAAAGAAAATCGTGAAATATATAAAACGACATGAGGAATATATATACAAGAGAAAAAACATGCTATATTGTAAATTACCTATTGAAAAAATGAAATGAAAGACATAGATACATATTAATTATTACTACTTACCAAAATATACATACGAAAGCCATAAAATCTCAAAAATAAAATAAAGTATTATTTATATCTACGTACTAGTAGGCTACTATATGTATAAAAAAATAAGTACGCCTGTTTGTAAGGCACAGGTCAAATTAAATCTTATCCCGTTATTAGATTACAATAATTCAAAGCCTTTCCTATATGGCCGCAGCAATTTCATTACAATTACAATTTACAAGTCTTATTTATTTTTTCATTATTTATTAGAACCATTTTTCCTGTTGTGTATATTCCATATATTCATATGAGAATTTTGTGATTCATTATTTGTAGAAAAGACGTATAGGAATTTATTGAATATTTTTGTTCTTTTACCGTTCAATGATTTAGATTAACGTGCTGCACGTTACGTGCAAAATGCACGAGCTTCTAACTACATATACATATATTTATAAGAATCTGTTATTTATTGAAGTATACACATATATATATTCTATATATTATCCATTATTGTTCTATTGTTGCTGAGTTTAATGTGAACACGAAAGAGTTTTTAGATTAAATAAAAATTAAATATTGCCTCATAGGCATGGCCAAAAATGACTACATTTACGGATTCTCCCATCATTTCATATTTAAAGTCTATTAGTAATCTGCGTGCATACAATTTCTGCGGAAGCCAATTCAGTGTGGGTAAAGTATTTATATGTGTACATAATACAAAGAAAACAAAACGAACTCCCGAATTGTTATGTGTAAAATACGACGTGTGTTTGTGATTCCGCATGGTTTGACAAGGAAATATCTGTATTTTCAATGCAGCTTTTTCCCATTACTGTAGAATGGTCAGGAAATGATTCTGCCCACAGCATAAAGTGACATGTAGATCTCTAGGGGGAATGGAAATGCTTCCATTGTCACTATACGCCCTACACTGAGGATGTGGAATTGAAACACATACAATTTTTAATCAGTTTTCGAGTAACTGAAAACGTGAAACTGAAGAAATACTAAATCGCCCATTCTGAACATGATAGTCACTAGTTTACAACTCGAATACCACTGAAAAAGCTTGCTTGGAAATTCCTCCCTGGCCATTCATTATGGCCAGGATGATGATAAGGAGTTGCAATTCCCATCGTTCTAAATCAGTTTTTCGAAACTGAAACTGTCAAACCAGGAATATGTGTATGTGTGTAATAGCCTATTTGAAACTTGATAGTAACTACTTGACAGCTCGAATGTCACTGAAAACCCTTGCTCAATAATTTTCATTATCATTTCATTGGGGAATTAAATCCTGCATAATGCATAATTTAACTTGGACAAGGTATGTCATTTACCTTTTGTTCCTTACATATAGTGTATAGGCGAATACATTGTGAGATGCTTCGAACAGGTCAATAATTGTTTCTTTCTTCTACAGTATTTCTCTCACTGATTGACGTTGACATTGCCGCAGTTTTTCTTGAAAATCACTAAAGAATTTATATTCTGATGCATACATATATACCTTGAAATCTGGTTGACTTACGTTAGATTGTAATTACATTTTATCATGGGTTTCCGTAAAATAAGCTTACAGATAGTGTACATACTCGACATTTTAATAGGTACGGATATGCATGGTTAAATTATACTTGCATATAATTCTTTGCCTATATATATAGGTACAGGCTTAGAATTATTTTCTTTGACTTTGACTTTTTACATTATGCAGCAAAGCTATATTCAGAAACTCAATTAAATTTTCTTGTAGGTTAACCAAGGACGATCGTAAAAATTGCATGCATACGTATTTTTCGGGTTTTAAAACATTTCCTTGTATATATAATATATAGTGATATTCTAATGTTGAATACGATTCGATTTGATAGCATTTTCATACATGTCGTACAAAATCTTTTCCTCAAAAATCCAAGACCAAGGACCAATTTAACTGTTTATTTTGACTTGTTACAATGAAAGTCAGGTAACATAGGTAAATAGTATACTATACAAGGAATTTTTTAAATAAATTATATAAAATATGATTGTTGATACAAGTCTTTTAAGGAAGTTTTGGGGTGGTCGAGTTGTGCAATGGTTGTGGTGCTCGTGCGATTGTCGAGCTTTTAGAATTGAAAAGTAAGTATACACACATAAGTCTAAAATTCTTGTTGGAATTTCTGGAAGTCTATATACTCAGGTTTCATTAAGTATTGATGTTCTCAATATGTTATGCTTTGGTTCCCTTGGAGAATCAATCAAAAGTGAGGACTTTGGCATAAAAAAGGTACATGAGTAGTAAGTTAGCGAGGCACTAGAAACTCTTCACTGAAACCCGATGTATAACTGTTTGGGTACCATATACATATATACAATATGACGTCTGCCTATACCACATAAGGCAAAAACAAAAATAACCTTGAAAGTAAAATTAATGCCTACAGCGAGAGAGGCTACATTTTTAGCAAGTTTTTCTTTCACTCCCTGTGTTTTCCTTTTTCCGCTCTGTTGCTCTGTTGCTTTCTCTTGTTCACAGTATTCTACCCATTTGCACATTTTATCATTAAGTGAATGTGTAAAAAAACAAATAAAAGTAAAAGGTGATCAAATATAATTCGTCAATATTGTCTTTGTCAGATAAGAAAACTTCTTACGACGCATTGTGTTTCATATTTAAGTAATAAATATTTCAACCCTTATAATTTAAGGGTGGTTGTTTTTGTTAGGCTGTTGTTTTGTTGTTCCCAAGTCTTATATAAACATCACACACCGTGTAATAGGTATGTGTGTGCAATACACACGCTGCATTGTTTTTTTCTCAAAATAAAAAAAGGAAAACAAATCCAAGTTTGCACAGTTTTGTGAGCAGATGAAGAGGAAATAAAAATTTTATAATTTGGAAGCTTTTACTTATACAGTAAGTCGTATATAAGATTTGTGAGAATGTCTGAGGGAAGTGATGATGATGGCTCCTGGGTTTTTGACTCGTTGGTGAATTTCCTTCATGGTAACATCTGGAAGATTCCCGTTCTTGGATTCTTGGAAGAAAAATCCGTTGGTATGCGTATATATGTAGACACATTAATATAAAGTTTCAAATCAATGCCTTCTGTATATTGAAAATTTTGAAAAAATCATTACCAGTTTTCGACCCCGATAGCTATACAAATATGACGGACGATAGAGAAGAGGAATTTCGAAAAATTCATGAGGAGTATAAACATTTGGTGGATTATATGCTGTCAAGTTTCATGGAGGATCTTCAAGTCACGCCTGAGCAAGTTGAAGAAGGATGTCGACTTAGAGAGCAAAATAAAGTTTTGCCAGAGTCCAACATAACCAAGGTATAAATACATGGAAGATTCTTCAGTTATTATATGTATCTGCTATGTGCAGTCCAGCAGCTGATTTGATCCGAGTAGTTGTGTAATTTGTATTTTTTATTTTATGAAGGTGGCACTAGAGCAACTTTGGGCAGCTGAAGACTTTTCTGCATTTCGACGTCTTATGACACGAAAGAACAGTAAAAATATTTCATAATACATACATATTTACAGATTATTTATTTTCAAATATAACGTCTGAATTCCAATCCGTCATAATTATGAACTATATATGTTGGTTGTCGTTGCTTTTAATCTGCATTGCAGTTGACTTGCAATTACAATCTTTGGAACTACTCGTTGCCAAGTATGGAGTTTTGTCGCCGGCTCTTTGTCCACCCTGCTCATCAGATGACCACGATCCAAATGGAGAAGAAGATTTTCTTCAAGTCGTGATCAGGTACACAGCGCCAGAATATACTATATTTCATTCTTCACTAGTCACTTCATCTAAATGTTGTATACCACCACTGCATTTCCCCTCATTTCGTACACGAACAACATCCCAAACAGTTTCTTCATCTCCATCTCCCACATTATCCAATTCCAACCTGGAAGATATCCAAGTAGTTGATACAATTGACCAAAGCACTGAAAACTCGGCACTAGAGGAAGATCAAGTGGAAATTGTGACAGTCGTCGTGGCTGATTTGATTTCCAAAGATTTCCATGAGGAAGATGTGATCCATAATACTGATGAGAAATTCAGAGATGAAGTGGAAATTGGAACAGAAAAACTAAGAATTGTTGAAAAAAATCAAGATGATTTTGCAGGAATTGTATTAGAGGAGGAAGTAGTACAGAGAAAATTGGAAGCACGTCCGTGTAACTCTCGCACAAAAATTAGCTGCTTTGCATCCGAATTTACAATTATTCAAAGGTATGTCAGTTTCTCGTGTACATATCCTAACGTATATGCTTTAAAATATGGGCGACAATTCTTCAATCGTTTATGCTTTCATATGCGTATAAAAAAGTTAAACGCGCTTTTAAAAGCTATAGTTTTATTGAACCTACTGAATTTCTTTTCAAAAAGTTGTGGGAAGAGAAAGCTAAGTGAAAGTACTGAAAAAAACGTCTCAGTCATTTCGCATGAATATATCTAACCATTTGGATTTTGTTGCACTTGAATTTTTTTGTTAATTTTGCATATTGGATATTGTAAAAACGGGCTTTATATTGTTATTTCAACCTCTGCTTAAACTTACTTATTTATTAAATATGATATATAGAATGGTTTTAATTTGCCTCTGTGAATATGTATATGAAAATTTAATTTAGCCAAATTTTACAACAAGAGGAACATGAAAATCATATAGGAGCACTTATGACGACAACGACACCAATAGAAGAGCCTGTTAAACGATTTCCAACAATGGTTGAGCAAAAAGTGACAGAGTCATCTCCTCCTCCTGAAGTGGCCATAAAAATTGAAGAAAGGAATAAAGCCCGAGAACTGGAAGAAGAAGCAGTTGCAGTTATGGCTTCAGCTGCACCCGAACAGCATAGAATTCTCACGGCTGTTCGCCGTGCCCTCGATACGGATGCGACCGAGCCTGGAGAAAGCCTTTTTGACTCTTCCGCTATGGTAAATTGTTGGCATTTCTATTGCACATTCTGTTTGTAATAATAATACGTATACGTAACAGTTATCACAAGCAATGACACATTTGATCAGTATCTCTCTTTTTCTTTGGTATTCAGGAGTTACCAGGTTCAGGTACTGATGACGAAATTCAACGACGTCGGGAGTATTTACGTTCCCAACGGGACAAATTGGTTGCTTTGAAAAAGAAGGAAAGAGAAAAGCAATTATCAAATTATGGTCGCGGAGATGAGTCTTCTAGTAACTCATCCATAACTAGTCGACCGAAATCTGCCAAAGCTGCACAAATTGCATTAAAGAATCCTCAAAGTATCTCAAATTCAACAACAAGTGACAAGTCCCTTCAAGCTCGCCGTGCTTTAGCTGAAAGGCTCAGACAAGAATTGATTGAGAAGTAGGCATACAAAGTCTAAATGTTGGATGCCTACCAATTCACTGAAAACTTGTTTACAAAATATTGTTGCACTTCTACTTTGCACCACAGATATGTACAGTACATTCCACTTCTTAGTTAAAAATAGTTCAATCGTTTATCTTACTTTAGTGCACAATTAATGTTCGTTTATAGTGTGAATTGTTGGAAATATTCACGAATATGATAACTGTATTCAATAAGTATATTAAATGATTAGATAAAGAATAAAAGGCAAAGTTTGTGTTTTCGTTTCACATCAGTTAAATACTAGTGTTTTTTTATTTTCATTTAATAAAACACAAAATGAAATACATCAGTCCTGCCCTTCAACTTTGGTTTCGTCCAAGTATTTTTGTGAATAATTATTTATAGATATACAATATATGTGATTGAGGAAAACAGTCATACAGGTATTAGCCATTTCTATGACTGTCCCATATCATTTACATCGTTTTCTATGGCAAACTAGAATTACCTGTATAACTGTTTTTCTCTGACAATCACACATATAAATAATCGCAAATTAGTTTTCAGTTTTCTATCAACTGCTTTAGGTACTTGTACTTTACATTTGAATACAAGTATTCCATAACTATTGGCATATTGTTATATAATTATCGGAGTCCCAAAATCACAGTTTTGTCTAGATTTTATTGTCGGAAGTGTGTATATCTTTTTTTGTCGTAGTTATACAGTTATATACAATATTTCAGGTTATAATGTATATTTTCAATTAAACCTAGGCTAACTGAGCCTCATACCGGGTTTAAACATACTAGCATTACTGATTTTTATAAATAGATATGTATATTTTCTATACGTACATAAAGTACATATGGTAGTTACATCAGTCTTTCTTGAGCTATACAAATAATACACCATCTCGAAATATAAAAATTTATTCATATCTGTAGTCAGTCTACAATAATATTGTTCTTTTTGGCTTAATCATAATTCATATTGTTACTGTTGAGCTTGCAAATGACAAAGTACAGTAAGTAAGTACACATTGAGAAATAAGAAAACATAAAACCAAGACAGCTATAGATATGCAAGAGACGTACAGCACGATGGAAGTCTTCACTTTTCTGGAAAACCAAGTACTTTGTGGATTATTTTATATCATCGACGTAGCCGATGATTTGTAATTCTGTATCATATTTGGTGGAACGCTGACGAGTTTCGTGCAACTCGTACAGCTAAATCACCAAAGACAACATAAAACTAATAATATAAATTTATATTTCATTGGGAAATTCTCGAAATTTTGTACAGCATCCTTAAGCTCCCGAGTAATAATAATAATACCTCTTCTACTTACATAATCAGGAACAGCAGAAAGAAATGAATCAAAAGCAGATCATCCTGAGGAGCAGATAGACGAGAAAAATAGACGATTTCATCAAGGTACTTCATAACCCAGATAATCAAAAAAACAAATCTGAGTCACAGAAGTACCTGACATTGACGTCATTCAAATATAAATCTTGACCCACCGCCATCGTCGATTGTTGACACACCAAGTGTTCATTTTGATAACATTTAGACGAACGTGACAAGACATATGTACAATGCTGTACAATAAATCATCTAGACAATTAATTACTAACAATAAAAATGTATACAATATATACATATACTTTCAAAAAAGTAAAATATGGAGTTGTGAATAAGAAAACCAGCCGGATGTCCGTATCTAGAAGTCGATATATTTGAGTTTGAATGTCGAGCACAATTTAACAGCGACACGCACGTGTAAGCTCCGTTTGAATGAAACGGTTTCATTAAATTTCAGAGATTTTCTTGAATCTGCTTTCATTATACAATTTTGAGTGAGTCCTCTAGCGGCAATTTGAGCAACGCTGGTTCCACTTTGGCCGCTCTCTTTTCGGAAAATCACTTTAATTAAAACTTAATTAATTAAAAATATTTGCAATTTTTTTAAAAATTTCTAACTGTTTGTATAAAATAGCCCATGTCTTTCTTCATATTAATATGCAAAAAAGTGAAAAAGGACATCCGGCTGGTTTTCTTATTCACAACCTCATATAACAATACAATGTCATCAGAACAATAATATTGAAAGCAAAACAGATGACACAATATTTTACGATATTTCAAGTTCCAAAAAAAACTTAACAAATATTTGTAAATTTTACCTTAAAATGTTTAATAATTTACAACTTTGAAATTTGGTGTTGCATTGCCCATGAATATTGACCAGTTTAAGTAGAACTATTGAACAACTTTGAGACTTACAGAAAATTGATTTATCCAGGGATGACTATGAACTTATTCCATAGTTATTCTCCTTAAGAAGAGTAGAGACATCGACTCTGGACAGTCGATGTCTGGTTTGTCCCGGTAACTCTAAGAGCTAAGAGAAAAAAAACCATTTAATTATAGCAACGTCATTTATTGCATACAGGAAATCAGATTTACCGGATCCTTTAAATATAAATTTTTAAAAAAACATTTAGTTTACCTACAGCTAGGAGAGCAACAAGGATGATGCCACAAGACCAAATATCAACGTACAGTAAAGTTCCACATCTTTGATCAAGTAGCATTTCTGTTCCTCGAACACGAGTCGCAGAACCAAAATCTTGATCTTCTCATTTCCATCCAGTAAAATATTCTCAGGCTTTAGGTCCCTGTGTACGATGCCCAGTGAATGTAGATAGTGCACTCCGCATTTATAAGCTGATTGAAATACCAATGTGCTTTAGTACTGTCCATACCAAAGTCTGGAATACACAATTTTAGCAAAAGTTGACAAAGTCAACATGTCTTTGTCTATATACGAGTCGTTATGCATGCGTGAGGCACACACTCTGTGCGGCGAATGAGCAATCCTCTAGCTGTTGTGAGTCATAGCAATGAAAGTCATTGTCTTTGAAGCTATACGGAAGTATGACTACCTTTTAGGTACCTATATACCTACTACCTACCTAGACTATATACCTACTACCTACCAAGACTATATACCTACTACATACCAAGACTATATACCTACTACCTACCTAGACTATATACCTACTACCTACCTAGACTATATACCTACTACCTACCTAGACTATATACCTACTACCTACCAAGACTATATACCTACTACCTACTTATGTATCAACTGTAATTTTTGATTATAGTCATAATAAAATAAACAAAGAAAGAAAGACAGATGCTGTACGGTCAGAGACACAGTATATATATGTGAAGGCTTACCGATTCGATCAAACAACTCCCCACCGCTTGCATACTCTGATTAAAAAAAAATTGAAACATGTAAAACCAATTGGAACGATACATTTAAGTACGAACGTATATTATTGAAATGGCATTATAATTTTAATTTACCTAAAAATACATACTCAATGGGACCTTCTTTCCTACTCCCGTAAAATGATGTTCTCATGGTCCAATACTTTATGAATTTGGATTTCTTTTCTCACAGAATCGGCTATATAAGAAAAAATTCAATGCCACATAATAGTATAATTAAACAAACAATCTTTCAAAATTCAAATATGTAAAATGCATTACATCGTCTGTTTTTGTAGCCTAACCTGCATTAGGATGTTGTTGGAGGTTTATAATTTTCAAGGCAATTTCGTCTTTCGTTTTCTTGTTTACCAATAATTTCACTCTATTAAAAAATGCAGATGCAACATTCCAGTGATGGAAATAATAAAGATATTATGATGAGAATGTGTATGAAGTTCATATTATGAACGTAGTATTAGTAGCATACAATGTAAGTTATGCTGCATAACAAATAACTTACTCTCCAAAAGTACCTTCGCCGAGGGTCTATAGAGAGGAACGAAAAATTGGAATTATTCAATAGATTTTGTATTTGTATATATATATAGTATTCAAGAATCTTCGCCTTCGTCTTCATGTATAATATTATAGTATATTAAATACCTGTTCTATGAACCATTCTTCTATAAATTCCATTCCAGTTCAGGTCACAAACAATATCGGGGATGATTTTCTACAATGTAGTTCAAGTCAGTAGAATAATCTACACAAAAAAATATATATAAAAATATGAAGACATGAAAAACATAACGCTCAAAAGTTATGTGCTCAAGTTTTATAGAATCAACAAACGCCGAATGAGGAATTTGATGAATATTCAATTTGATACACTGTACACAGGTAGAAATTGGAAAGACTACTTGTTAATGGGCATTAACTGATCAAAAATAGTATACTGAAATCGTTAAATCCTTGTACAATCCGAATTTAAATGAAATAATATCATATCAGAAAAATGATAAATGAAACGAATTAAATGCACCAACAACAAAACAGAGAGATCTCGAATAGTAAAAGAGCGGGCCGTCAAACAAAGTCATATCCATGAATTATAGAATAATAGACACTGGCATATATGTATATATGTACATATATGAGAAATCTCATGCTGGTACAACGTTCAGATGGTCCTGCAGTACTTTGCTGGTTAACCAATAAAAAATTCGATCCCGCAAAAACGAAGGGTATCTTTCTGAAGAGTCGCTTTACTCCATTGGATCTTCATTATACTTCTCATGCCATCTGGACGTAGTACAATCATCCCCCATCAAATGTGACATGATGGTAATGATCATGATGGGAAAATTATTGAAAGGTGACATACGTGCTGTCAAGTATCAAATAGGCTGTTACTAAACACATTGACAGTATCCGAAAACGGATTGGAAATTAACGGAATTGCTATTCCATCGACATATCCAATGAATCGCTATAGGGTATAGGGGAATTTCCGAGCAAGCTTTTTCAGTGGTATTAGAAACTATGTATAGTGAGTGACTATCATGATAGTATCATGTTCATAATGGGTCATTTATTAGTATTCCTATAGTTTCACATTTTCAGTAACTCAAAAACTGATTAAAACTTGTAGATGTTCTATTCCATCCTTTTTGCAGTTAAGCCGGGTGGTGGAAATTTCAATCAGGATTGATTTCCCCTCCCCCTATACAGAGATCTATATCATCTATATATATGATATGTATACATAGCAGGGTCATGGTGTCCAGAATCATTTAGTAGGTATTATCACAGTTTAACATGTCCAAGAAAGTATAGTGGAAAACTGGATTGAAAATGCAAGTATTTACTATTATGGATATATTTCCATCTCCAATTTTACATGTACTATATGAGTCCTGTGATTAAAAAAAGTAGGATTAATTTAATATGCGCGTATCAAATTGAAAGTTGTCGAGAAATTTATAGAGACATTTGTGCAGAGTTTGTGGGGAATTACAACAACGCGTCGTATTTTCACACATAATAATTTGGGAATTTGGACTTTGTTCTTTTCAATAAAATTTGCAGCAGCTCAACGCCACTCACTGAAAATTGGGGCAAAGTGGCTGCTTGCTTATGAGCAGTTACTTCATGTGGGATACATCGATAACAAAACTGAGTGTATCACATATGATTAACTCGACTTTCACTCCTTCATAGTTTGAAACTCGGATGATCTTAAATCAGTTGTTTCATATTTCAGTATTTTTATTTATCATTTCCATAAATAACAGGTACAGATTTTTGACAATCAAGGTACATGAAGTAAAATAATTCAACTCATATTTACAGAATAAATCACAATAACCCAATAACGGTATTCACATATGTACATCATGGTATCTGTGTAGATATAGTATATGTATACTACATTAAATTATTTTAGCACATCAATGCTGTAATTTGAGAAAAAACGATAGTAGATACACACTGTTAATTTTACAGCATTAAGTACATGTGTGAATATGGTTTTTAACTAATATGTAAAAAATTGTACATATTTTTAATATATATTTACCATACGTATAATATACACATATATATTTAGGTATACTGATTTGTAATTTGATGAAAATTTGAATGCACCTATGTACTTACACATTATGATAATGGTACATTCAATTATTATAGTAGACAAATTGTTTCGTATAACTTTAAGAATACTTTTTCGTTTCCTTATTTTTGTTTTTGGTATTATTGCTGAGCCCGCAAGGATATGCTGACTTATGAAGAATGAACGTATTTACAGAGAGATATTTGTATGTATACATATTTCTTCTGATACATGATTAATAATGCTATAAATTGTAATCAATTAACATTGATAGTGTTGAGCTCTTTAAGTTTTTTCAGGGCTTTTGTTGTGGCTTCAATGGGTTCCAGTTTTGCTGGTCTTCGCATACTCATTTCCGGTGAGGACAAAAAACCGTTATGACTCCCACCTTATTAATTGTTCATATATTCAGCATTAAATTATATTTTTGCATTTTCCTCTCAAAACTTTCATTATGGAATAGTCTGTTACAACATATATAATAAAATATACCTGAACTCCAACCATTCTGAACAGGCGATGGATTCCACGAATGATTACTTCTTTGGGAATTTTTTAAATTAGTGTTGACTGTAGTATTGAAATGATTATTCCAATTATTCAACAAAGCATTATTATTCCCGTTCATCCCGTTCATTCCATTCGCTTTCTGAGCAATATCTGTCACAATCACAACATTACAATCATTTTAAACCCTATATATACTATCCGAGAAATCAATAATTGAATAATCAGTATGTAACACATGATAGCATAGAGTATATTTAAATTAGTGTATGTATCGTGGAATTTTGAGATATATTTAGAGACATGCATATGAGATTAAGTAATTAGATTGGCAAATGTTAGTACTTTGGTTACCCTTCCAAGTCCGAACCACACGGGATGCGTCCTGTTGAGCCCGTATTAATAACTCTGTCGCCCGTTTCGGTTTGACTGTGTAGTAAAGATTTTAAACATATAACATATGGACATGAATCACTTTTCCAACAATTTACATGCTATTTGTAACGTCATTAGACATAGAGTTTACACTCACAGTAATTCTCTGCAAATGACTCTCCATCGTTGTTTTCAAATTTCTATAAAATAATAATAAAACCAAATCAATCACTATATGCTATATATACCTACAGTCCATCCAAAAACTTTATACACTTTCGTGAATTTATTGGCTCCGCCCACAGAAAAAGTTTTTCCTTGCAGAG
>JAIUND010001187.1:0-40428 GCA_034699125.1 Gisinianus flammeolus
AGAGAGAGAGAGAGAGAGAGAGAGAGAGAGAGAGAGAGAGAGAGAGAGAGAAAGGCTAAGTGTCTCCATATCTAAAATCTAGTACAATCTACAAACTACAAAAAGTATGGTTTGGTTTTGGTTTGGTTGGTGTAAAGGATACGTAAACATGGACGGAAGAGAAATTCAATACTGGGCCAATAAGTTGTGTGAAGCTATCCGACCGACAAATCCTACCTTCTTATTCATATGCATCCCACAGAATGACATGTCACACTCACAACCACTCCACTACACACATGGAAACCCATACTCTTCCCAAAACTATTTGTATTTAGTGTGAAGGTAGAAAATACCCTCAGTCACCAGTGAATAGCATCAATATACTTTGAGAAAGGAAGGAAAGGAAACCAGCTTTCTAAATAATACCAGGCTTCTCTCGCTCGCGCTCTCTCTCTCTTTCACTCTCTTTGTATTCTTAAGATATCGGATTTCACTTTCTATACGTCTCTTTCTATTCTCTCTCTTGTTCCCATCCGCTCTTGGCTCCAATACATACCCCCAGTTATGTACTCAAATGTATTTCCTCTACTACATACGCAACTTTCTCTTTAATCTCACAATCTCGGGCTCAACATACTTGGCCATCCACTTAAAGTTCCCAGCAGTTCTCGATTGCAACGTAGATGCATACAAATATACAGAAAAAATAGTTAAGTACACACATATGTACAAGTCCAAGGTTGTTTACAATGTATATTGCAAACATGCAATCAAAATTGTCCAGTGTTGTGTGTGAACAATAATAAAAAAAAATAGTACATCACGTACAAAACTAAAAGTAATTTGAGTAATTATAATTGCTGCATCATGCAATCTGATTATTACAATCAAATTCGGAAATTCTTATTCAACTTGTTGTAATTTTATTATGCTGTTTTGATTGGTTTACCTAATGATTTGTTCTGGTAAAAATCCTCTGGGTATGAAAAGATTGCCAATTGCTTTTTCCGCATCGATTTCTGCACCCGGAGTGAGACTTTTTAGCATGCTGAGTCCATTTTCCTTCAACGACTCGAATAGGCTGGAATTGGGTGCAATTGGGAAAGGAAATGAACTCCCAATTACAGTCATCTTGTGTCCATAGGCATTCAGAATACTCGCAACTTCCTGTAGAGTAATTCCTGGAGATTTTGTTCTATACGGCATCGTCAGAGTGTCGAGTGCTCCAGCCAATATAGAACTTGTTTCAAACGCTGACTGGACCTGTAAATTGAGAAAGAAATAATCAAGATTGTATTGTACTCTACTATCTTTTAATGAGCTGCAATAAAGATGTGAAAATCTTTCAATTCCTTTTTTAAAAACAATAATGATTGAATGTGGAAAAAACTGTACATTGTATTTGATACGAGGTAACTGACGAGGTTTTGGATTGGCTCTGGACAAATCCTCAGAGAGTCCAAGGGATGTAAAAACAGAGGAGTGATGATTAAAAGCATTCCACAAGAGAACTGTGTTGAGTGTACGGAGTTTGAAATCTGAAAATTGTTCATTCCTCCCAGCGACAGTCTGGACAGGGCGGCTGACACCGAAACAAAAACTTGTTTTTTTGTCATACTCATCTGCGATATGTTGAAGTAAGCCAGAAGCTAGACCACCAAACCCGTCATCTTCATCCACTGAAATATGAAAACCCTACAAATTGTAAGTTAAATCAATTTTTGACATTTTGGATTTACGAGATAATATAATTATTATAATCAAGTACATTAAGTATTAAATATTAAATACAACTTAATAAATACATGCAATTAAAAATCATGGCTTGAGTTTGTGAGATTTCAAAGAACGAAGAAGAATGTAGATTGAATTGAAAGGAGACGGTAACTATAAAAGAGAAATGTCTAGTGTAGTGTCGTAAATAGACGG
Source organism: Gisinianus flammeolus (assembly GCA_034699125.1). Taxonomy (NCBI): domain Eukaryota; kingdom Metazoa; phylum Arthropoda; class Collembola; order Symphypleona; family Katiannidae; genus Gisinianus; species Gisinianus flammeolus. Next base: position 1,912 of record JAIUND010001187.1, read on the forward strand.
GAATTGAATTAAAATAATTGAGATTGATGAATGACTCACCTGAAAGTAATCACAAGGTTCCGCATAGCGACGTACAGCATCCGTAATTTTTTCTTCCATTGTGGAATAAATCTGTACACCTTGTCCATAATTGGATAGGACATTAGAGGTAGGATTATGTGAGAAATTTGGTACACTAAATCGGGTCTCTTCTTGAGGCCATTGTAATTTCCAACGGGTGTAATCTCCCCAAGTTGTCCCGGTTACTTGTTTCACTTCTGATTCGGATGCTCCAGGTGTTCCGGCCCCTGCTATTGCTTCTCCTTTGATTTTGTTGTTGCTGCTGCTACTCTGCTCAGTTGAGTTTGAATCTCTTGAGCTGTTTTCATTATTTCCTTTTCCGCCACTCGTCGTCTCTTCCTCTCGCAAATCCACACACTTTACACTTCCATCCCACAAAATATCTTTCTCAATCTCTCGTAAAACGTCGGATTCAGAATGTCCTCCGGAAACGCTCTGATCACAATAATTGTCCTTCAAATCAAAGATGAGAACACGTGGTGTCCAAGTTAGTCTCCTAGCTGAATTCAAGACTTGTCTCCATAGCACACCATGGTCCACTTCTTCATTATCTTTCAACAATGGATTCTGAAAAGATATTTGATGACAAGACATTCGTATTTAGTCTATACATTTACAATCACTTATTTACATTAAACTGTTCAGGTACACAATTTCTGAAAGTCTTACCTGTAAATTGAATGCATGAGCTCCGATATAATTAGCGTAATTTCCAATTTGAATGGAGATGATTTCTTTAGTGATACCCATATTGATTTTGGTCCATTTATTTTAATACAAATAATCCAATGGCAGTGGAAGTCCAAACTTACACGATATCACAAGAAAGTAGCTTAATTACAACATTTAATCACACTTTAAAGAAAAACATGTGTTTTCACACTTTTCACACAAAAGAATTGACAATTCATTCTCGTGAAATTTTTTTTTTTTTAGGGTCTTAAAAGCTGAGCGGCTGTCACGAATCCTTGGCTATTGCTTCATTTTTACTCACATTGTGAGTGCCCAAAATTTCCATACGACAAACGTCATGAACAAATTAAGCAAAATCAAAAGGGGAAAAGACTCAATTAAATTTAGAACATCACAATAAATGTACAGAATTATTTAAACAATATTAATCGACTTTTTGATTTGGATTTGGATTTTTTCAGAATATTTTTTCAAAAAATCCTTACAGAAAGTATTTTCCTACATCAATTTTGTGCATCACAATCAGTTAACCAGTACGAAATTCGATTAGTTATTACAGAAAGTTGACAGTCATTATTGTAGTTAATTGACATTATTTAAAACGTGCCGTGTACAAATTCCTCAAATACAAACTACAATGTGTAATTTTGGTAATTCAATCCACGCTCATTCGATTTTTTGTTTTGTCCTCGTTTACCTTGACTCATTTATGTTTTACATTTTGTGATTCCTGTTACCTCAGAGGTAATATCGTACCTCTTGCTTTTCCAGTTCGACTTGTTGTATGTATGTACCTACATATTGTACATGTGCGTAAAAAGTTTTTTTAAAAATATTTTTGCTCATCAAGTTCCACAATATAAAACATTTTCTTTGGAATGGTTCAATAAAAATCTCCCTCAACATTTTTGCAATGGTCAGTAAAACAAAATGGTAAATGCACGGAAAAGCTCATAAAGCTCATTTGAAGATTATCTAACTATCATTGTGTGAAGATTATGTAAATAATTCAAGATTCCAATTGACTTCCCTTCATTGCCATTTACATACATACATGCTAATTGCAAGAAATTCTATATGTATAGAATTTCTTGCAATTAGTTTCTTAGTATATATGTATGTATATGTATATATAAGAAAGAAGTACAATTACCTGCACTTGAAATGTGTGCAAGTGTCTATCTATCTGTCTCGGATGGGACACCCAATCACCCAATGTACAGATATTATGTAATGATCAGCATCCTCATATGTGAGAGTTCCAACTCATCTCTCTCTCTCTCTCTCTCTCTTTCTCTACAAGCACGGGATTGAATGCCAAGTCGGAACGAATTCCTGCATGATTAGATAAGTTGAATTCTCCTCTTGTGTAATACACTGCATCATATAATATCACAATACCTATTTTTTTCTCATCATTTGTCCAGTTTGAGAAATGGGTGTTTGTTATGCATCAGTATTCAGTATTCACATGACCAAGCATTCTAAGTTGCTACTACATATTGATATTATGCATAAATATTATGTATTATGTTGGCAATGAGAATCAGAATGAGAGAGAGAGAGAGAGATTATATCATATTTCTACAACGCGGCATATAGGTTGCATGTCCTTTGGGTTTGGGAAAATGAAAATGAAAATCAACAAACGAAAAGGAATTGAGAAAACCTGATAGAAACCACATTGTCGCCGTCGTCATCGTCTTCATCCTCATCCTTTTCTCAGCTTCTAATGTTTTCCTTCTCAACTTTCAATTTGTACATACATATATCTGTACATAATACATAAGTAATACATACTTACATAAGGGAAGAACACTAATGGGGGACTGGAGGATTTCCAGCGAGCCAATATATACACCAATATCCAATAATACTAGAATAATATTACAACAAAATCCACCATCCACCACCAACATTCACCGACCATGATAAGGATCATATCGTGTTCCCTATATGTATATAGATAGATATCCCACCTTTCAAAAACGCTATACTGCAATTGATCCAAGACGAGGAACTGTACATACGATATGTATATAGACTCAATTCTCAATTCTACTCTTTGAATTTGTTCTATTGTCATCTCTCACTTCCTCAGTTGAAATTTCCAACCCGGACTGTCCTATCATCCCATCGATCTCTCTCTCTTTTTTTTACACTCACTTCACATTTTCGTCTTCGTCTTCTTCGTCAACTTTTTCATATTCAGGGAAGGGAAATATATCCGTCTTCTTTCAAAGTAAGTTGTGTGTAAATTCCGAACTTTTTCGTTTATTCTTTCAATTAGAGGTTTTCCCAAAAATAAAAATCCCTACTTTTGCTAAACTGAATTTAAAAAAATGAGGGGTAAAGAATAGAATTTAATATATGTAGTCCCATTCAGATTGTGCTCAATGAATAATATTTCGGATAACTATCGTAGCCTATACGATTCGTATAGAGGAAAAAGTGTCACATATAGTTTAAATAGTTTAATAAGATACATCGTTGTTTCAAATGACCCCAATCCCTAGTTAAAGTTTAGTGTGTATACACTTTTAAAATACATATGTTGTAGTTAGTAGACCTTTACAGAGTACACTGTAGAATATTATCATTATATATTATCTTTGTTATTGTATCGAGGCAAAATATTAGATTATCTTGAATTTGTCAATGTTGATGTACACACACTGTCACACACACACACATATGGAACGTTCCGTTGACATAGCATGCTGTCTTTTCTGCCGGCTTTTAAACGGAAATGTGTGTCTGCCATGCTCAATGTGTTCAATCGATAAATACCTTCTGACTATATAACTTTACCTCCGAACAGCTGAAACGGCACCGAGTTTCAATAAAGTGACTGACAAAAAGTAAAGTAAAAGAAAACAAAACATTCCCCACGCACACAAGTTTTTCCAATTTGAACAATCCATTTTATAGCCTAGAAATAAGTAAAAAGTAAAAAAGGATATTCTGATTAATGAGATTGTGAGGATTCTGTGCGGATTTTAAATCAAATTAGATAGATTGCACATAGATTTGACAATGAATTAAGTATCTACAGACAAGGGAATAAATTGAAATACTCATTTAATTTTTTCTTGTGATTTTGCCAGTAATTCATCACACATACGAAACAAAATAATGTCTCTTCCTGTAGCTTATTTGACTCGTCGAGAGTGTTTCAGTGCTTGCCATCGACTTCACAGGTAATTTAAATATAATGATGTACATATATGATTCATTATCTATATTTAAAACAAAAAGCTTTTAGATTGTTCTGGAGAAAGTTGGATTCTATTAATTCATATTTTATGTATGGCTTAATTATAATAATCATTATTATATGTCTCATCAACAGTAATCATCTGAGTGAAGCTGAGAACCTTGAGATTTACTCGAAATGTAACAATATCAATGGACATGGTCATAATTATGTGGGTAAGTTGTATATATATAAATACTGCAGATGGATGCAGATTGCAGACTCCAGACTATCATGTAATGTTTTATGTAGATGTTGGGAAGGAGATGCATTCGGCTATCTGCAACAATTATTTCAGAGAACAAAGAACGGAAGTATGTTTTTTTTAATATTATTATAAACTAGGATTTTTTCTTTGAATCAGATTCCAAATAATATAGCAACAAAATCTACTGTGATCTTCATCTAATACTATCATTAAATTAAAAAAGTAATTTCACTTTTCACTACTTGTATAGATAAATGATAAATGATAAATGTAAGCATGAGACTGAGACTCATCTTGTCCAATTTAAAATGTTTATATTAAAGTTTCTAATCTGAACTTCAGATTCTGAAGCTGAGATGCTGAATACTGGAGAAATCTAGCCAAACTCCTCGTCAGTCATCAGTATTTCAGTATACACAATAAGATAGAATTTAGATGTTGGTTGGTATCATGCGTAATTATTGTGTAACTTTTTGGCCTCCGTTTCGTCCATGTTTATGTCATAATGTAATACAAAGTACGTACTTGTGGACATTGTCTATACATTATACATATTTTGTTGGCACATTTGTTGGACTTGACAATACTTTTGGCATTGAACATCTCACTCTCTCTCTCTCTCTCTCTCTCTCTCTCTCTCTCTCTCTCTCTCTCTCTTTCCAATTTCAAATGTTCCAAAAGTTTTACCTTTTAGACCAGAAAGATGATTACCAAATACCTTATGAAATTATCATCAAATGAATATAATTAGACGAGTGTTCAAGTTAAACCGGTTTCCTCACAGTTGAACGCACAAGATCGCTTTCAAAGCCACAGTCACAGGATTGCGTGGATTGTATTTTGTTTTTGTAGCTAATGCTAACTATACGTACTTATGTGTGAATGTGTGTGTGGATCACCTCTGTTTTTTATAGCATTTGAGAATTAGAAATCACAGGCGGAAAGATAATATTTCCCTTTGGAAATTCCAGACACCTCCAGAGACTCCAGAAGTCCAGACTCAAAAGAGAGACTATATATGTGGAGCACTAGAATGTGTGTGACAAAGACTCCTTTCTAATGTACTAATGTCTCATGAAGAGACAGAGACTACTGAGGAATAGAAACATGACACATTTATTGAATATTCAATTTACAGTTGAGTGCAAAGTGCTGAGAGTACATGAGAGAGACAGAGAGAGTCTCAACCAAAACCCAAACTCAAAACTTTACAAGAAAGGCGACCACTATTCTGAATTTCACATGCATAATATGAAATGGAAACTCTTCAAAGCGATACAGAATATGAATCTTAATTATTTTAATTTCTCACACATAGTTTTCGCATGCAGTTTGTTTATGAAACTATTAATTACGGATTGTATGCAACTAATACAGAGAACTATATGTATCCACAATTCTACAATCTACAAATACTTTGCTTATTGTTAGACTTGTCAGTTTAATTTAATGTACTGAAAAGTACTGAAAAGTACATTCGTCAATCCAAATAGTTATAAATTGTAATCAAATGTGAAATATTTCTTTATGTACAGTCGAAGTCACGGTCAAAGGTCGAGTGGATCCAAGGACTGGAATGGTCATGAACATTCAAGAGATGAAAGAAGTCATGGTAAGTGAATATCCTCCACAGATTCTGTCTTTGTATATTACTGTATATAAACAATTACAATTACAATTACAATTTTGTTAGGTAAATTTTACATGTATTCTTGAGAATTTAGTGGGAAGACGTTTTTTTCTATACAATATATATAATAATATATCGTACTTTGACTCTCTCCAGGATTTAGCAATTATGAAAACAATGGACCACAAGAGCATTGACAAAGATGTGCCTTACTTTAAAGATGTCATCAGTACCACGGAGAATGTATCGATTTTCGTTTGGGAACAATTGAAACTTCACATGGCCAACCCAGAACTTTTGTATGAAGTCAAAATGTGGGAAACTGAGAAAAATATTGTCGTTTACCGTGGAGAGTCTGACTGAATACATATATCTACAAAAAACTAAACACAAAAACACTGAATAAAAAAAACAATCAACGGATATTAAAGCTCGTACACTCAAATATGTAACTTTATATGTGGATACAAATTATTTCCCTTCTTGAAATGTACGATGTATGTATCTATGTACGTATTAAATATTAAATTTCGAATTTGCCATTTATATTTACGTCGTATACAGTTTATCGGTTTCCTTATTTTCGGTTTTCTAATCAGCTTTTTACTTGTAAGTCTTTCGAATGTATAAATATTTTCTTAAAACTTCACTGCCGAGATATTTTCCTGAAAAATAAAAAATATCTAAAAAGCTTTTGAATTGGAAATTATTCCGTGTGTGTGCATATATATTTTACATTTATTTTACCATTCGCATTTCAACGTATCATTTAGTCGTGATATTCAAAACTGCATGAACTTGTAAAACTGTTATGTGTACAATAATAATAAACAAGATCAGTGATATGAAATTTTAAATTAATTTGTAACTGAAAATTCATGTCATATACTAAACTTAAAAACTCATTTCATTCGAAGTTAAAGATTTGCTATGATTTTTTATTAGGACTATAACTTTATGCATGAAAAGAAGAAAGAAAACATGTAAGAAAACCTGAACAAGAGAAAATGCGTGTGAATGAACGAAAACAAGAGTAAACACAGTGTTTGAGTTTTTTCATTTCAAAGAACATTGGAAACTGCTGTTAAGTTCCAGTTCAGGATTTATTTGAATGACGACAAAATTTGAATGAAAAAAAAAACATATATTTATAATTACAACCAGATGGGGATCAATTTTTTCATTTTTTTCCAGTAGTATAAAAAAAACATACAAAATAAATTTTCACTTTTTTGAGACTACACAAAAGATTTTCAGATGAGAAACAACAACAAAGAACCAAAAGTAAGCTTCTTAGACTTGGACAATGGTTTGGGCACCAGCGTGGTGGACGACTGGAGATCCAACTAAACCAGAATAACCGAGAGGAAGACCAGCATATCCGTATGGGTATCCAGCATATCCGTAATTGTGAGCAGCGTAAGTTGCAACCTGTGGATATCCATGAGCATATCCATACTTTAAGATTTGCGATTAAAAGGAATAATAAGAAACAAAGTTCATACATTAAAACAACTTGTCATAATTCAACATTTCATCCCTTTCGGACACCTCCATTGGAAATTGGAAAAATCCCCTGCTGTATATCTTAATACTATGTTAAAGACTATATATAGATATAGCAATTAACTTCAAAATTTGCAAAAACTTACAGCTGGGGCGGCATGGGCATATGAGACAGCGACTGGGCTGGCAACTTGTTGGACAATTGGAGTGTGGGCAGCATAAGCGTGGTTTTCGGCAACAGAGTAGGCAAAGTTTCCTCCGAGTCGGTCAGACTTGATGACGGCAGAGTCGAAAGCGGGGGCACGGCTGAGGACGGTTGCTGGAGCAATGAGTCCTGGAGCTAGGAGTCCAGCATTGGCAGCAGCGACGAGGGCAAATAGAGCAATGATAGCCTATAATAGACAGAGAAAACAATTTAATTAATTCAATTCATATATTGTTGGCTTACAAAAAATGAAAAAAACACTGGAAAAAGTAGTTTGGAATTTGGAATTACAAAATTGAAATTTGAAGTGTATTTTTTGAAGATTGAAAATATATATGTTTAAAAAAAGACGAAACATTTTCGTACCTGCATTTTGGTAGTGTTGGTTTGGGTTTGTGAATTCACAAGTGAAAATGAATGAATGTAAGTTAGCAAAGGAGAGCAAATGAGCAACTGATGTCCAACTTAGGATCAGTAGCAACCTTTTATACTAACCTGGAATCTTTTTCTATGCATGCATATGTTCCTCCTTTTTTACAAAAGAACTTTTTTGGCATACGCCCTTACAAAAAGTCCAGAAGAATTACTTTAAAAAAACTGTCTTACTCCCCATGTATAGTTCCTATACATATATATTGCCAGCAACGTAAAAGCAATAAAGGAAAGAAAAAGCTCTTCAATCTTCAATCTACACATCATTTACAATTAACAAACCTCAAAAGCTAGAATATCATACAAGATTCAATTTACGACCCCATACAAATACACATACCTCAACCAAAGAAACGAATAGACACAAGGTAGTTATAAGATATAGTTATAATAATGCCTATTATACAGTTCTACACGCTTCAAATCCTTCTTGCCCCCTTCATTAAATTGTCCAGCGGTATGTGTGTATTTTTGCCCGGCCGCGGAATCCTCAATACACAACACACCATAGAACATGAACATGACAATGTATGTAATTTATCTATATATTTATTTTCCCTTTTCTCTCCATCTATATACATACAATAAATCCTATTCCGTTTCCTATACAGCCTAAATAATGAGTAAACAACATGACGACTGACGACGACACTATACATATACTTACCAGATAGATAGATCCGCACTGATTAAAATACATTCTTTATGCATTAACACATCATTCCACATCCACAGCTTACTACATTAAAGTAAATGAGACCTCCTTCATTACACATGATAGTCTTTTATTACAAAAACGTATTACGTGTACCAATATATATATATATATATCTAGAACGCTTGTCAAATCCGTCATTCCTTTCATATCTGTATATATACGCTAAAGGAATTATTCTAATTTAATGGTTTACTTTACTTACGGTTACATAGGCTCTGAAGCGAGTTTGCAATTTTGTGCCACGCCAAAAAAGAAGCCGTGACCCTGAAGATTTCTGTTTCTGCTCAAACGTCTCATCAGGAAGTCCAGCCGATAATGTGTGTTGTGTGTTGTGTACTTCTGTGTAAGTACTATGTGTTTTGATGTAGACAAAAGACATATCCTCATTTGAGAAAAGGTGTTTCAAAGTTTCAATAGTCATATAGGTTATACGTTTAATCTGAAATTGATCGCTTTTCCTTTTAGTGCGGCTACTCACATTTGACTATATCGTACTGACATTAGTACATAATACTGATGTAACTCTAACACCTTTATACATCCCAAAAGCTACATATGCAAATTTGATATAGGCATGATTTCTGAGTCATCAAAGTTGGAAATGTAATCACCACAAATTAATTAGCGGATTATCGATTATCCCCTCCAAAGAAATGCAATAATCTGCGGTGCTATGGGGGATTTTCCTTCGCGTTATGGAAACAGAGGAAGAAATGAGAAATCCTTCTACGTGTTTTTGCATCTGTATCTGTATAGATTCACAACTAGATTACACAAGTAAGAAGGCTCCTGAAATTTTCTACTGGTAATGTAGATGCAATCACAGAGTGTGTACACGTATAAACCCTTTTAGTTTCTTGAAGAATGAGTTTATTACCGCCTGTAATGCGTATCTATCGATAAAAGTACAGGAGTGTGTGTGCTTTTAGTACTTTTACGTCAAAAATGTCGTTTTATATAAAGGCGTAAAAGGAATCAGAATAGAAATATATGCAGCATCTTGCATACATTTGCTAAAGATTTAAATTTTGGTTTTACACTAGATAGTAATGTGTGTAATGTCGTATCAAATATAATAATATAAATTAAATTGTATAGGAATTTATTTCATGCCTTGGGCAAGGGCAGGGCAAATTCATTATCAAGGCTGTTTACTGCATTATGTGTGTATTGGCCGCGTTATTGTAGTTCAATAACGTCAAATCTTTTACAATGCTCCACTACATATATGCAAATTATCCATTCATTAGTGGTGATTGGGGGTATAAGAAGCAGCGTCTAACAAAGTACAAGTGCTATTTATTTGTTACACTGCTGTTTACGTTATTAATAAAATGATATTGTACTGGGCTATATAAGCCTACGTTTGTCACTGCATGCAACATTATGTCTTTAACACAGAGCAAGTTTTTCTATTCCTGGTCTAATTTTAATTGTAAGATGCTTTTTACTATTCTTGTCTGCTGCACATCAACACGATACGACGTTTCACTCTCCCTTTCAATTACGATGTAAAGCTAAATATGCATCCGTGCATGTTCACTAATAAAACGCAGACAACTTTTATACGTTTTAATAAAGACTTTTGCATATACTTTATAATTTAATTGCACGATCATGAACGATGGCCAACAAAAAGTTGCAATTTGTCTTTTTTGCCTCCTCACGTACTGCTCAACAGTAATTTTGCCTAATTTTTACAATTAAAATTAGTAGTTGCTTTTTGTTTCTAATTGTCTTCATCATATAATTATATATATCCTTGCGTGTGCTAACGACAGAGAAACCATGTCTACTTTACTGAACATCAAATAGACTTTAAAATGGTAGATAATTATTGATTTGATGGAAAATATGCATTTATATGCATAATGTGATTTCAATTAATTGAGCTGATAGAGAAGTTAGCAGCAATAAAGTAAATAGCATGCATCAACAATAACTGTAGGATGATTTACGATGGAAAGTGAAGGCTAATTAAGTAAAGGGGAATAAAATAATGTAAAGAAAATCTGAGACATGGAAATGATGAATGTCTATATATATATACATATGTAGCTTGTCAGATGCGAGTCGATCGGGAAAATATTGATATTTTAACTATAACATACACTGAAATGATGCATGTAAATACACATTGCACAGGACACAGGTACTTTTTATAATCAACAATACGGATGTATTAATTTGTTTCATTTATTAATTCCCCGTTGGTTCGTGTAAAGAGACGAGTTAATCAATATTATTATTGTACCTGCATGGCAAGAGAGAGACGAAACACTCATGATATATTACACCACTTTTTTTAAAAAAATTACCAATAACATAATAATTATAATTTAAATGATTTACGATTATTTCTTTTTCAATTGTAATTCCACTACAAAACACGAAGAAAATGGACTTGTCTAAAATCTTTGGATAGCAATGACAGATATTTAATGAAAATGTTCTCACCACATGATTCAATTTCTTTACTGGAAACCAAATTGAAGAATCTGACCCAGCATGATTATGAATATTGAATATATATATGTATGGTAAAATGAAACTCTGTTAAATTTTATACATATACATTCTTCTATAACTTTGTAGTCATTTCTGGAACCGCTTTGAAAAGGTCAGCAACAAGTCCCAAATCTGCTACTTGAAAAATTGGTGCCTCAGGATCCTTGTTGATGGCCACAATTGTTTTTGAATCCTTCATACCAGCTAAATGTTGAATGGCTCCGGATATTCCAACAGCAATGTACAATTCCTAAAGAGTTTCGTATAGAATTTACAATAAAATTAGACATTTTAAAATTTCATAACTATAGTATTCAATAACTAAAAAACATTTTTTGAATTTACAACATGCACATATATTCATGTGTAGAGACTTACAGGAGCAACAATTTTCCCTGTTTGTCCTACTTGTAAATCATTTGAACAAAATCCAGCATCTACAGCAGCACGGGACGCACCGACAGCAGCCCCCAATTTATCAGCAAGATCGTACAAAAGCTTGAAATTGTCTCCATTCTTCATTCCTCGTCCTGAAAATGAAAAATCCATTGTAATTAAACATTGTTAGACAAGTTAGAAATTAGTATAATTTCGAAAATCAGGTATGCATACGAACCTCCACTAATTACAGTTTTAGCCGATGTTAGCTCCGGTCTATCATTTTTCGTGATTTCTGCCTTAACAAAACTAGACATATCTGTTGGGAAAGTAACTTCAGGTGCTTTTTCTTGAGCTGCACTGTTACTACCTTCACCAACAGCTGCAAAAGCAGTTCCTCGAATGCTCAAAACTTTGACAGCATCTTTTACTTTAAGTGTCATCACTGCATTACCTAAAAAATAAAAGCAATTATTCGATTAAAGAAAGTACAATATAATTCACTGAAGGCTATAGGTACAATAACAAGTGACAAGTACCTATATTCATATAATTTTGTCACTATATTCATATAATTTTGTCACTATATTCATATAATTTTGTCACTATATATATATATATATACATATATTTACCAGCATAAATTGTTCTGATAAACGTTTCCGCATCTTTAATCCCAATTATATCCGAAACGGGTGAAACATCAAGTTTTGCAGCAACACGAGGTAATAGTGCTTTACCAAAAGCAGAAGCTCCAGCAATAATGTGACTAAACTTAAACTGTTTATGTGATTCTAAGATAAGGGGTGTTAAACGCTCTGCTAAAAATCCTTCTAGTGCAGCATTATCAGCTAGCAAAACTCTTTTAACTCCATCAATCTTTGAGACTTGCTCAGCAGCCTAAAAATGTACACAATAAAACAAAAATATGATTACTTTCCATGTAGGCATAATAAAATAAATCCCACAGTGACAGCTTGAAATTCAATACTTTAATTGTACACTTCTTCGTAATACATACCTTCGCACAGCTGTTTCCGGCAACCAAAACGGTGATTTCATGTCCAATTTTGGCCGCAGCTCCAATGGCATTTAAAGTTATGGGCTTTAAAGATGCATTATCATGCTCAGCAATTACTAGTGTACTATTCAGCCGTGTCAATATCTGTATATAAAAATATAAACAAATACATGAATCAAAAGAAACCATTAGCAGAAGTAAAAGTATTTCATTTTTAGTACTATATATACATTCACTAAAAAACATTGTACAAAATCATTTTGGTTTACAATGAATGGTTATGAATATTACCGGAATGAACTTTACACTTTACAAATAAAAAAGGTGGACGTGTCATTTACTACATAAATATTTTAATGTATGAAATTAAAAAAATATACTTACCCCACTCAAGTTTCTAATGTGAATTTGACTTGGAATTCGCGAAACAAACATAATTGTATATTTGTTTCTCAATATTTCACAAAAAAAACTTAAAGGGACTCCTTATTCCCAATCCTGGGGATGCAATAAGTAAATGGGAACCTACAGTTTACTATAATAATTAATATTTAATGTGACGATGGTAAGATAAAATATTTAATTTTTTTAAATGCACTTTGACCAGAGTAATAGAGAAAACGTCATCAACATTGCCGCGGGATGAATAACCAATATAAACTCTGTGAAGATTCGAGATTTGTGAAAAAAGTTTCTTTTATTATTATTTCTTTGTGAATTTGGAAAAGTAAATCAAAGTGTTTGACAGATTAAAGTGTGACTTTCAGAAGTATTATCCTTCAAACGAGCACTACATTACGAGAATATCAAAGTCGTGATGGCTGATAAACAGAAAATGAGGAATTTGAAAATTAAAACAGGTGTTGTCAAAAGGTACACGAAAGAGAAGCAGAGCTATGAGAAAGAAGCTGCAGATCAAGTAAAGAAAATTGAACAATATAATAATGAAGGCAAAGAACCATTGTTTATGAGACAACAAACAGAATGTCTGAAAGAGTCTGAACTCATGGTCCCGGAAGTTCAGCGACAACTTTTGGTATTTCATTTAATTTCCATATGTACTTACTGTACCATTTTAGTAACATTATTTTGCACACACAATGACACATATACACACGCACGCCGGTTATTTGACATGAAATGATGAAATTATAATCCATTGATTTTGTTTTTGTTGAATTATAAAGAGTGCATATGAAGATTTGAAAGGGATTACAACCGAGGAACAAGAAACTTTGGGTAAAACCGAAGAATACAAACAGGCGGTTGTGGTTTTAGCTGAGGCTGAAGCACATCTCCCTTCAAGCTACAAACTACAATAATTAAAAGAATTATCGAGTTATTTCAAGTCTACAACATACAGGGCTCCTTGTAAAAGTTTGACTGTTATACAGTTATACACATATTCCATCTTTAAATATATATATAATATAATTTTTTCAATTTATATGCATAATAATATATTTACATGCTACTCCCTTCATAAATACATGTACACGAATACAGCAGGAATGTTTATGCAAAATGTACCTTAAAAATTCATCTAACAACCGAACCTTAAATCTTGTGGTATCGAATGAGTATTATTACTATTATTTACTATTACTATTACCAAAACTAAAAATGTTATAAACGAGTGTGTGACGTCAATGATAAGATAATAATCCACCTGGATAATAGCTATGATTGAGAGTGTAGAATAAATAATTCAAAATTGTAAGTCACAAACATTATATAAAGAATGCCTTCAAAACTAAAATGTGTACGTCAATTAGTTGTAAACCACAAAGATCGGAAACTAAACTTATATTCTGAGGTAAACTTTAACCTAAAGAAAATTAAACGCATCTCGTCCAAAAAGTTAAACAATTTGAGAAATAAATCTGAAATATTTCTTAGTCTCTTTTTTGCCATTGTATTACTAATTAAATGTGCTTGATTTCTTTTGTAGCGTATTAACACACAACTAATAATATTGTACAAAATACGTCATTACAGACAAAAACTAAGGTTTGTCCAATGTATGAAGTAGTGACTTTTACCTGATAAAGAGTCCAGAGATGTACATGCCAGTTAAAATGTTTCCTTTGTACATTTGGTCCTATAACGTATTGCTATCCGTGCAAATTTGTGTGTTAAAGGGTTACCATTAATTTTGATTTTTAACTATTGCTTTCTAAGAAAATGAAGTTGGAAAAATAAAACAGTAATTACAATTAATAATTGTGGCGTTGAATTGATTTTCTCGTGTTATTTACGACAATAATTAATCACTAGGGACGTTCAAATTTGCTCTATCTATGAAAAAAATTCCGCGTGCTATTTAACGTGCTAATTTTTCGGAATTAACTGTTGAAGGGATGAGTAAAACACTCGCATAATCGGGAGTCCAATCCGACCGCTGGGGTACACGCGTTCAAATCCTCTAAGAGGTCCACGAAATAAAATTGCTAAAGAAAGTTTCTTTTGTGCATGGTCATATGCATTAGTAGTAGGTTTGACCTGGGTAGTGTGCCATATTCATTGACGTTTCTTTTTTTTTAAAAAAAACATGAGTTTCTTACACAATACATACGGTCGAATTTTTTCCACTTTGCCGATCAAAGATTAAGGGGTCATAAAGTCTAGGCTCATGGTCAGTCCTTATCGTGGATCCTTGTCCCTTAACAAGGTACCAACTTCTTGTACTTTTACATGCAAAGTAAGACCATTCATTTGAAACATAATGCTTTGGAATGAAGGGGTAAGAAATCGAACAGTGTGAGTGCATTTGTACAATTCTGAGTCTTTTGACAACTGAGAAAATATGGGATTTGAAACAAATATACTCACACTGGGACAAGAGTCCAAGGGGTAGGAGGTACTCGGAGTGACCATCGCCGACGGAATTTTATGACACCCTCATTAGCCTAATCCCCTTAATTTTCAATGGGCAAAGGGGAAACGACTCGAGAGTACTAATCTGTAATCAAGATTTAGCGTTCAACTAGATTTATTGGAATATGAGAGTGTGATGTGACAGTTTAAACTTAAGGGCCACTCGTACGGAGACTATAGTTCTATATTTGGCCGCTCCGGGGTCGTATGTGAATGTGAACGACAGGCTTTAATTATAATTAACGCTCAAAACCTCGAAAACGGTAAAACGAACTCATATGGTAATTTTACCAAAAATACTATAAAAAATTACGAGTCGATTGTGTTTATAATATTTTGACTTTTATATTTCGGTAATTTTTAAAGAAAGGACAAAGTCAATGTAGTTTTCTGAATTTTTTAAAAGTACGAAAATCAAAATATTATAAACACAATCGACTCGTAATTTTTTATAGTATTTTTGGTAAAATTACCGTGTGAGTCCGTTTTACCATTTTCGAGGTTTTGAGCGTTAATTATAATTATGTTTTTGTTTACTAAACCATAAATTTTCAAATTCTCTTATTAAAGTCTGTTCGGAAAATACAGCATTTCCCAGTTTTGTAGGTTTTCTCTTTCCTGTATCGCCTATGAAATTTTATTTTGATTTTTTCAGGCAATAGTAAACACTGGTAAGCCAGTTAAACCTGCATGTCAAATTTGAAGAAATTTTGAAAAGCAGTTGTTTATTAGCATTAGCACAACCGTAAATAACAGATAGTGCACCGGAGAAATTTGTGTAGTGTAGAAAAATGTTTTAGTATGTACTTTTAAATTAATTGCGTTTGAAAGTCTTCACTAATCGCTTGGAATTCAGATTTTACTGTTTGTTTATTACAACTTTTTGAATTGGTAATTTTGAAAAATGAAGCATAAAGTTAGAAAGGTTTAGGACGATATCTGTTCGTTGATTAAAAAAACTAGTATTGAGAGGCTATATGCATTTATACGTTTCCATTTGATTCTCCTGGCCCTGGAATTTTTTTGGGATTTGTAATAGATTCTGGATCTCGGACTAATGACAAAAGTTTTGCCATTTTATTGATTTCAAAATTAGCTTTTGCATCTCCTTCCAAGTAAATATTTCTTGTGTCTTTTGGTAAAATTCTTAAATTTGGTGATAGCTTCAGGGTTGTTAAATGTCCACGGTCATCCCCCACAACAATAATAGGATAATGAGGATTAAAAGCAATTCGATGAGGATGAACTTTCTTTTTGGTCACGACCTGCTGTACACAAATGGGCTTGTCCTTGTTCACATTCAAATCGTAGACAAGAACTTTTCCTTCGTCTGATACAGCTGCAAATACTGTAGAAGAGTACGGAGCCCAGCTAACATCCAGAATTGGAAGACCAATTTCAAAAACGTACATGGGCTCGCTGAAAATAAAATTAAGTTTTAGTGAACTTTAGATAAGTACATAGCATTGATTTCACATTTCTTGGTAGTAATATTTAAATCAAATAACGTACGGATCACGCCTGTCCCATATTTTGATTGTCCAGTCTTCTGAACAACTGATGAAAACTTCGGGATGATAATGATTCCATTCAATTGTGGCTACAGGCAAGAAATGGGCATTGTAAATCTAAAAAAGAACAGATAATTTCCAACCTTACTTACCATTCATCATGAGTTTTGCGAGTCTGCCTATTCATAAATAAAACTGTACCTGTGGAAATCTGGATCCGTAAAGAGAAGAACATCTAAAAATGTTTCCTTCGGCAGTTCCAACTAAAAATGTTGTTTTCTCTTTAGGGTGGAACGCTAAACATCTCGCACACCCTTCAAATTAAATATCAATAGAAATTAAATACAATGGACATCCAAATGTACAACTGACCAATAATGGGTATAGTCGAGGATAGATGTCATTGCTACCGAATAATTTGTAAGTCGTCCCATCGGGTCCAGTGACTGGAGCAAGTGGGAGATGTAAAGTGGAAACATCCGTGCCACTCAACCCACCAAGCCCTTGTAAATCCTGTACACCCACATTCCAATGAATAATCCTCCCATCCATACCCGCAGAGTAAAAGTTTGGATTGCCATCAAAATCATCTGCACCCCACCGGACACTCCATACTGGTGCTCTGTGTTTCATTTCCGTAGGGATATTACGAAGTATCAAGGATCTGGGCTCATTCAAATCATTCCTCTTCAAATTCAAAATTGCTACATTTCCATCGTACAGTCCCACAGCCACCAGAACTGGCTTCCTGTAAACGCACACACACACATTTATTATTTACAATTGGCACATGCACATTTCACAAACCAAATGACGTGTAAATTAAGGGCCACTCGTACGGAGACCAGTTCTTTTTTTGGCCGGTCAGGGGTCGTATGCGTCGTACGTATGTGAATGTGAACGACAGGCTTTAATTATAATTAACGCTCAAAACCTCGAAAACGGTAAAACGAACTCACACGGTAATTTTACCAAAAATACTATAAAAAATTACGAGTCGATTGTGTTTATAATATTTTGACTTTTATATTTCGGTAATTTTTAAAGAAAGGACAAAGTCAATGTAGTTTACGGAAATTTTTAAAAGTACACCCCCTATATACAGTACAGTACATTACACCCCGAATATACAACTGGTCTTCGTACGATTGGCCCTTAAGTTCATTTCCTATAGTATATATATATGGATGTATATTCGTGTATTTATTACGATGGATGAATATGGCAAGACATGGCTCCTTTTGGTGCAAGCCAAGCTTGCTCTGGGTACGAAGGATTTCTCAAACTGTATATGACAATCATCCCATCCAGTACAGGATGAATAAAGGAAACTATATGTTTTTAACCAAGCACAAAAAAATACCAAAAAAATGTCATTTCTTTCTCTCGCTAAATCCAAATTCGATATTCTCACATTCTCACATTCTCATCTATGGAAATAGATAGAAAGTGGAGCAATTAAAAAAACGTACAGGATCCATAGCTGACAGCAAACATATCCGGTTGGGACAAGGACCAAGACACACAAGTCACATGCATTTTCTTGGCTCGATCATACATAAACTTCCATAAAGGAAGTAAAGTCCCTTCTCCAGTTTCTCGATACTCGTCAGAAGCGTCTTCAAAGTACATGAAATCTGTGGAAAACAAGGGATGAATAGACATTCACAGAATTAAAACATGCATAGAATTTTGATATCGTACACACTGACTATGTATATGTATATAGTCTGGAAAGAATCTTGGAAATTTGGAATTGGGTATTTATACGGAGAAGATATACATTTGAGAATTGAGAGCATGCAAGCTCATCTCACAACTGAATAAATAAATAATCTCATCATTTGATTATAGGCCTATTAGTTCGATGTCCCTATATCTTTCTTTCCCATTTTGAGACACTGTTTTGTTACGAGGAAAAATACTGCTAGGAAAAGGGACGCTATATATAAATTCGGAATATGGGAATGTTTATTATTTTATTATACATATTGAAAAGTCATTTATAATTAGTTCGTGGGCACGCTGACACTCTCATCTATTTATTAGTTTTAAAACATTTATGACTGAACCACCTATCAATTTTTGTTATCTCATTAACTATTCATATCTCAATTCCTAATGTACAATTTCCTCTCTCAAACTCTTCTTCTTTTCATTTTACTGCTGAGCAAACAAAAGGATATGAGAGAGCATCAGATATGGGAATGTGATGCAAATATCAAAGAAATATGTGGCGAGACTATATAGTATCTGTATAGAAAGAGCTCCTGTGTATTTTTTGCTCTCTTTCTGTTTCATTTTTGGGCCATTCCGTTTTTTACTATCCAAATAAACAAATGACTTATACGTTAATGCGTGGTTGAACAGGAATATAAATATACACATTATTTTTGGCTTTACCGTCCAGAACTTCCTCGTGAACGTTTTGAGTCACCATCCTCTCAATCATTCCGAGGCCTTCAGATGCTCTAAGTAAAGCCAAATCCACGGCTGCTTGCCCTTCCAATACCGACGGTTTTCGTATCTTTACCTTTTCCTTTTCTGCTATTCTAAAGTCAATGGATTGACAAAAAAATATGATACAAAAATCTCTAATCCAGAAATGAAATGAATTTCAAATAGCAGGATTTACTTTGAAGTTTTCCTTACTTTCCAGCTTCTTTCTCTTTCTTGACAGGTTTTTTCTCTTCCTTTTTCTCCTCTCCTTCACCTGCTTCTTTCTCTGTACATTGTTCAGAATTTCAATTAGGAAAATACACAAACAAAAAAAACAAACCACCAATTTTGCAATCTGCAATCTTTGCAATATAGTTACCCGCTTCCGCTTCAGCCAAGGCATCTTGTTTCGACGTCCCTTTTGGTTGATTTTCTTTGTCTTTAGCATAGGCATCGTAAATGATCCATTGATTACAGTAGTCTCGATGGGATGAGCGAGGAGGAGGCTGCGTTTGACAAATTTTTTCCTGCAAATGTACATTTAAATAAAAATGAATGACTTTTTCCGTTAGCTTCATTTACACATGTCTGTACTATGTATATTTGTTTTAAAGGAAAGTCGTTGGGGTGTTTACTCGATGAGGATTGTTGTATGTTTGACAAGCTCTCTCACAGAAATTGAACTGATTCAATAGTTTTTTTGGTTTATTGTCCACAACACCTGCTTTCGCTGCTTCACCTTCCTGTGCACCCTCTTTAAAAGTCATTGAATCATGTCAGTTAATTGTTGGGTGTGTCAATTTAAAAATATATATATTTTTTAAATTGATTAGATTAAGTATACCTTCTCCTTCCCCTTCACCCTCTTCAGCTGGTTTTGCCTCCTCCTTTGGTGGTGGGACTGGAGATATCGGAGCATCACCATCTTTGGATTCTTTAGACTCCTCCGATGTCTTTCGATTTCCCAGTTTTGATCCTTTTTTGTTGTGTGCATCCTCCACTGGAGCCTCTTCTGGAGTATCCTCTTCGGCGTCCTCAATGTCGTCAATTAATTCCCCTAACAATAATCATTCCCCGTAATCACACTCTCATGTCGTCACCATACGAATATCCAACTTGCATAGTTAAATCCTCTAAAATATTTATACCTTTGAATTCATTGATTTCATCCGATTCTTTAAAGAGAAGTTCTGACTCCATGTAGAATAAAGTGACCATCTGCTCGGGTTCCAAATACGGGACAAATGTACTACAGATAATACAACATTGCAATCGTGTTAGTAATGAAATTAAAAATAAGTTGGTCGAGTAAAACAAAATACTACGATAAGAAAGTCCACACATTTTCCGCACCTTTCATTGTAATCCCATGCAACAAGGTTTTTGGCTTTTAAAGGATCGATTGCTGTCAAGCTTCGGATTATTTCTTCCTTCAGTTGCTGTGAAAGTCATATTGACAAACATATATGCATTTAGTTATGCATATTGCATATCCAATGGCCATTCACCCCACTCATTATCATATCATACAAATAACAGACCTGATCCGAGAGTTTTTCCTGATCTGGTGGTTTGACTAATTCCTTGTTACTTCGACCTCCATAATAATCCTCGTCCTGTTTTTTACCCCGTTTTTTCGGTTTGGTCCCTGGAGCTGGTTTACTTGCTTGTTTGGATGACATTTTAAAATGAGACTGTGTGGTACTGATTTATTTTATTCCGACTTCTTGTTCGTCTGATATCGACAGAGTTTACTATGGATTATATATATATATAGTTTAAAAGTAATTTGGGATTGAATGCACTGACATGTGAAATGTCAATGTTGACGAGAAGTGACACAGCAAAGGGGAGAAAAGTGACACAAACGTGCGTTCACAGCAGTTGGAATGCTAAAGTTTTGTTATTCCTGTAAATCCCTCAACATTCAATTCATCGATCAAACGAAACGTCTATTTCAAATATTTGCATTCGCATTCGCATATTGGAATTTAGCAAGCCGAGTTGCATTTGTTGAATGACTGTAAACAAAGTAAAAAAAGCGAGGAGTTTGGTATAGTGAGACTAGAACTCGCGGGGTCCAGTTTCCATGACAATCCTCCCCCCCTCGTTTTTTTTTCTCACCGATTTCTCCCGGCTCCGTCCGAAATTCGGTTATGGTTTCAAGCGATAGCGATAGAGGCTCCTTCTCTTTTTTTGTTCCCGTGCTCATGTCCACACACACACACGTACATATAAAAATATACGCGAATATTATTTAAACATATTGTGTAAGTCTTGTTTAGATTCCTCAAGGAAATAAAAAAGTTCTATCGAAATCGCTCGAGAGAATATACATATTTATATATATTTTATATTTACAAATGAATTCCGTTCAAATCATTAATTTGACATCAAATTACAACTATATTGTAAGTCATACTTGGAGGTTTCTTTTGTTTTACTCATTTGTGTACGGCTATACCACTCGTAGTAATAGTACGCAGACCAATTCCACCACACAAGCGACCACCAGTTTAGTGAATATGAATAGTAATGCTACACAGCAGCCGTCAACACAACAACAAATACCAAATTCCTCTTCAGTGCCGAGTTCATCTGCTCGTATTCTTCCGCCTCAAAGACTGGCTATTCCAAATAAATCTCATCATTCCAACTCAAGTAATGTCAATGCAGGTTCGTCCGTTGAGAAAAAACCGCTCGTTGAATGGGACTCTGATGAGAGGTATGCTTTTTTTAAAACAATCATCCTACTAATAATTTCCCACATCATTTCCCCCATATTCAGTTTTCATTTCAATATAGAGCAGAGATAAGGCTTACGAGGAATCCGAAAATGCAGGTACAAAACGTGCATACATTTAGAATGTCAGAGCACTTAATTTTGTATATGTACAAATCCTAGTGAGAATTGATGATAGCTCTTTACTTTTTATTTGTGTATTGACAGTGAAGAAGAGCTATCATTCTTCCCAGCCCCCAGGAAAAAACAAGGTAAAATATAAGTACATATGCACATAGATATTTACATGTGATATCTCTGGAAGGAACTTTCTTTTTCTTTGTCTTCTTCGAAAACTCGAGCAATATTATTATGTAGCTCGTTAACTGTGTGTTTTTCCTCGCTTTCATTCCACTGATAATAATACATAATAATACATGTTTTGATGTATGAATCAGGTATCAATGATAACTTGAGTATTGACAACATGAGTTTATCTGGGGAAGAAGATGATTTGCACTTGTCTCCACCTCGGCCCCTCTCGCAAAGATGTCCTTGTGACCCTCGACTTCTTTTTGACACTGCAGCTTCGCATATCTCCTCATCATCAAATTCTTCTACTTCCACTCACAAAAATTGTTCCATCTCCTAAAACTGTACACACACACACACACACACAAACAAGAATCATTCCTTTCTCAAACTTTTCTATATATGTACAATTTTTTCTATAGCATGCATAAGTGTGTACATTGAAAATGTTCAGCACTTTTTTGTTTTGAAAAAAATATACTGAACAAATCTTTCAAAAATCAAATGAAACGTAGAAAATCTCCTAAGCACAATCAGTACTTTTTAGTTGTTTTGAATTCATGGAAACATGAAGACGTGTCAGTATAATACATTGAAGTATGTACATAGTTATGAATGAAATACCTGAGAATTGTGCTAAATATTTCCAAATAT
The DNA here is from genome assembly GCA_034699125.1 of Gisinianus flammeolus. Classification (NCBI taxonomy): domain Eukaryota; kingdom Metazoa; phylum Arthropoda; class Collembola; order Symphypleona; family Katiannidae; genus Gisinianus; species Gisinianus flammeolus. The sequence continues at coordinate 25,042 of JAIUND010001187.1, forward strand.
TCCAAAATTCCAATAGAAATCCAACAACAATAAAAGTATTTATTTAGGTTTTTTTTGCAACAAAAAAATAAAAACCAAAAAAGCTTGCAAATAAAATTTTCCCAAAATACTCAAGATGAAAGTACGCATATGACGACTTTCTTCGTCGTTCCTCATGGCCAAATTCGTTTCGCAGTCAAAGTCTACGCTGCAGTGTTATGGGATTACTGCTCAAATGCAAATGCATGCAAAACCAGTACACAATATTCTCGTTGGCAAATGTGCCAAATTGTTGAATGCATGTTTAAATGCACATACAAGTCAAAAAAAAAAATATGTACACAGGGGACCCACGGATCAGTTATCATTTAATATGTATACATGTCAAACAAATGATGAAGATTTCCCGTTTTGTGTCGAGTATCAGTAAAAAAAAATTGTGATTGTGTGGATTTGAAATCTGAATCGAATGTATCGTAAGTGAACATAATGGATAATAATAATATTATATGATAATATATAAATTTATTGTACAATAACAAAAGAGACGATATCCGTAAAAAAAAAATTACAATTTACTGTGTCTGTCTGTTACATTGGTATTTCCGTCATGACAGTTCACATTTTTGTGTGGGACGTGACTCTCGTTGAAGGGGAAAAAAATCCTGAATTGGCCAGTATATAGCGATCGCGATTACTGATCCAAAACCAATCATGAAAAGATATCGCAAAAATCTCCAACCAAAATGTGGAGCATTTGGAGTTGAATTATTACTAGGTACGAATTATTAAATCAATAAATAAATTCTACTCTCAAAAAAATTTGTAATTATATAAAAATAAAAATGAGTAGATTAAGGATGAACAGTATATATCTGTACTTAAGCGATATTATATACATATATATATGATTACTATATACAAAATTTGGTCGCGTAAAGTTAAGTGTTGATTGTATTTAAAAAAACTGGAATGAGAATAAGATAAATGATAAATGATATTGATTACGTACATATATATAAAGTATTACTGATATTAAGCAAGACATGATACTCACATATTTAAACAATAAGAAAGAAAGAAAGAAAGAAAAAATTTGAAAAGCTGACACAATATTCTTCGAGTCTGAGAGCTTTAAATTTTTTAAAAAACATTCATTCAATGGTATAAAAGTAAGGTTTGTGTACCTAATGAGATTCATGAATAAAAACTTATTCAATTCTCTCACAAAACTATAAATCCATTCTTTTTTCTTCCATATACTTTCTCCCCTGCCATATACATATACTTACGATATCTTCTGTTGTATACAGTTCATCCTACACAAACTGTAACCTAAACATTATCCATAATACATACCTACAGATACATACTATGTATACAATATATAGATTGGCCTCAATCCGAAATCCTCTATTTGCACAATCTAACTGTTACATCTAAATTCTTCGTCACACTACAGAAATAAATTGTGTGCTAAAGTTCACAGGAGCTGAACTACTCCGAAATGAGATTATTGCACGCTTTCCCTCCACTTGAATGTCGACTGTCGACTGTCGAATGCTGTGTGGCAATCGATACTTTAAATCCTGACAAATTCATCGACTTAAACATTTACATTATAATTCATCGTCTACTCGTTTCTGGGAAATTCCAAGCAGTGTGGGGGAACATCTAAGGAATATTGATGAGGATTATGGAACTTTGTGTCCATTTGTCGATTTCCCCATTCTTCCCTCCCCCGCATTTTTTTTTCCATATCCATATATACTGTTTTTATTTGTTAATAATCAAAATGTGGTAAATCCACCACACAAATCATAAGAGCATAAATACCCACGATCAGCCAGGATGAGATACAGTAATAAAAAAAAAGTGTCTACATTTCTCTCAAATGTACACAAATACACGGAAGAAACGGAGAAAACGAGGAACTCTTCATACAAATATCATGTATAGCATATGTACATGTGAAAGTGAATTCACAAAGAAAGCACATGTACTCTCCATTCAGACTTTCTATACATCTCACTTGAGTTGACTCATATCTGAAGGTCTATGGGAAGAGCCGGAGCAAAGTCCAATTCTTTGGACAAAAAGTGAAGCAATAAGATGCACTTGGGGAAGCCAAGGTAGTAATTGAAAAGGTATGGAGCAAAAAGAGGAGAGATTTTTATCATGCTTATGAATCACAGAGAGAGAGAGTGAAATAGAGAAGAAGAAGACTCCATATTGAAGATGGAAGATGGAGGATAAAAGGGGTAAAAGTGCTGACTGGTGCTTTGCCTAACCTAAAACCTAACAAGAAGTGATGTTGAACGATGATGGATTACCAATGCCATTGTGAACTCACCAGAGCTTTTCTTCCGCCTTCAGCAGCCACCAACACACATTTCCTACCTTTTTTTCTTCGTCTTCTTTTGACTTTCAAAAAAAAAAAAAAAAAATGAAATATTACTAAAAACTTACACAAATTCTCACTTCCACAGATATTGCCTCTAGCCTCTCAAATCTCTCAACCTGACGAAAGAAAACTCGAGGATCTGTATCCACATTTTGTTTTCTTATATGTATACATACAGTGCATGCGTATACATAATAAGTTCACATGCACACAAAGATAAGTACCATTGTGGACATTTACAAAATGCAGGCGATTCCACTGCGTCTCCCCCCCCCCCCTTTTTTTTTATTTGTCGTACATGCAAACACATTTATTTTCATTTGAATTTGATATAATAAGCTTAAAGACTTACAGACGGGGTGCGTTCAAATTCCCTGTGTACAAGTAATTCCGTCATGACCATAAAACATAAATGTATCTGTAGGTATATAAACATCATGACAAACGCGTAGAGAGACTTGTCTAAATTATATCCAGCATGTACTTTTCTCTTGGCTGTCGGAGTACAATGGCAATTTCCTCGTCCGGAATTCTGAATTCTTAATTCTAGCCGTAAAATTAAATGTGGAGTTGACCCACCTTTTCAACATAGTCAAAATGCAAAATGCAAAATTCAAAATTAATTAATTATTAAAAGCCCCGTTCGTTTCGTGAAAATATTATGGAGTAGGACTGGCCTGGAATAAGCTCTGACTCTGACTCTGACAACAAATATATACTCATAATCATTATACAGAGGGAATTTACATTTACCCAACGTCCAAAAGTCCAAAAGCGGGGAGCCAAAAAGTTTTTGCGTATGTGCGTATGTGTGTGTGTGTGTGTGTGTGTGAATGGCGTATGGAGCTATGGAGATAAAATTGTAGTCATGTGAAAGTGAAGACGACAGATCGGAGTAGTGCCTGTAAATTTCGTTATGAAAATCATAACGTTATACACACCTATACGTGAGGTTTTTGTTTTCAAACAAACTTTCCTGGACTATCTCTTTCTCTCTCTCTCTCTCTCTCTCTGTTTACTTCCATATACATACGTACTTTACATATTGCACTGACTTTGGATTTTCTCTTCTGCTCCTGCTACGCGTACACACATTCCCTACCATTATGAAATATCCGTCCAGATACAGGAAAAGATTAAAAGAGTAAAAGAGCCCGGATCATCTATATGGCAACTTCACCTAGCTCGTTGTGTAGTCAATTGAGAGCTTATTGAACCATTAAAAAACCGGTGAAAACTTTACTGGTAATCAACACTCACATCTCTCGTATGTACTGGAATCACCCAACTTGAAATCCTCCATGCCAACGACAAAAACTTTCCTTTTGTTTCATTAATTGAAAAGATTTACGATTTTACACTACACTTTTGATTTTTGATCCCATCATTCAGAAGCTCTCAACAGAGTTTTAATCATTTTCCTCAACCAAATATTTTCCCCCATTCCCCCATTCCCCCCACCCCCTACCACATTCTCTTGAAAGTTTTGAAATTTCCTTTAAAAAACAATAAATCTGTGTATCGTATGTTGGGAGATCCGGGATTTAAAGGAACACGAGAATGCCAATTTATTAGCTTGAAAAATTATTAGAAAAGGGAAAAGGAAAGAATTTTGCTTGACTTTTTTTTTTTCACAATGTGTAAAAATATTACCGGGAAATCAAGTCAGAGTCAACATCCTTCTGCGTACATTGACAGAGAAACCAATTAAGATAGGAAAAAGACTCAGCATATATTGTTTACCTTGAGCAATTATGAAACTCATATGGGAAGCATCAATGTCAGTGTCAGTATGTCCAGATTGACATTGACATTGACATGACATGAACGTACGTGTAAGCAAGTGGCAAATGGGTGAAGGAGGAAAAAAATCATACAGAGCTATGAAGGAGAGAGACGAGAAGAGATGAGAGACTCCACCAGTGATCACACAAACGCAAAAGCAAAAAAAAAAAAGAAAAGCCAAAAGCCTCAAGCATCTCAAGCCTCTAGTTTTCCTAGCTCTCGACTTTCCACTTGCACCTTTAAATATAATCTGTACGAAACGAATGTGCAAATAGAAAATATACAGTCGTGTGCAGTTTCATCATTCATGGAATGAGAGAGACGAAGGAAATCCTTGTTCTTGATATTTCCTTTATATTCATTTCTCACATTGTCGGTTCACAAGTCATCATTCCAGATTCCAGAGAGATGACAGGAGAAGAAGAAGAAGAGAAAAGCCGCCGACGAAGCATTCATCTCGATTTCGAATCCCTTAAATGCCACAGCCATGAGGATCTTTTCCTTTTGTACCATAAACCACAAAGTACAAAGACATACAGATATATTTGACCACCATGGCAGAAAGGGAAACCCAAAATCTCAACTAAAAATTAAATCCCCTCAAAGTTCATTCCTCGTTCTTCGAAATTACGTATTACAATTATTAATGTATGATAAATCGTCTTAAATTATAATTGGAAAATAAATAATAATTCATCCCCGCATTTGAATTTTGAATATACATATATGTAAATGGTATATGTACGATATAAATTGAATGTGTAAAAAATCCTCATCATCCATTGACATGTTTTGGGAATGAATTTATATGGATTTATGCAGGTTGAAAAGTGCATTTGCATTCTGAATTAGGTTTTCAGTCTCAAGAGGAGATTCAGAATAAATATCTTCATCTTCATGTTCGGTCACGAGGCGGAAAAAGGGAAAACGAAAAGGGAAAACTCCAGACTCCACGTACATTTATAAATGTCAATTCTCAATTCTGAATCCAACTTTGTGCGGCTCGTCGGAGACAATAATAATTTGTGTGCAATCATATATATATATATACATTGAGTACAGTCACAAGTTATCATGCTCTCTCTCTCTCCTCAATCCGCAATACAAACCAAAGAAATGGAATGAAATCTCTCACAAGAGCAAGGAAAAATCTCGGAATTCACAGAGCAAATCTTCTTAGTTATATCAGATTCAGATTATCATGTGCATACAATACAGATCTCTGTCTCTCCCTTTCCATTTCCCTCTCCCTCTCTCTGTCTCTCCGTCTCTCTCTCTCTCCAGAACTCCAGTTCTTTAGTTTAGTAATATACATGTTCTTGATTCCAATGTGAATGGAGCAGTGTATCATTTCCAGCGAGCCGGAAACTGGCTAAAAACCAAAATCCAAAATCTGCGCACTCCCCAAATGGAATAAATGCATTTCATGTCATTCCATTTCTGTATACATTACACATACATGACACTCTAGTAGTTATGTCTATATCAATCATGTGTGTGTATATTTGTATATATATATTCGTATTCGTACTTTATTCCTCAAATGACAACAGTAACGCTCCAATAAAACAACTACAATACTCACGACCAAACTTTCCCTCCCACCAAAAAGGACTTTGTTCCGTCCACAACCCGTCGAAAATGAAGGAGCGCGTATGAGTGTATACACACATATACATATATGCATGTGTATAGGGTACCGTACAATATCAATTAAATCCCAGAGGATGTCTATACAAAATTTTGCAAATTTTTCTAGCCGAGAGTTAAACGGGATTGGGGGAGGAGGAGGACTTTGGATTTAATTGAGTTTTGACGGTACATACGGGCTTTTCTATGTACATACATCTGTAGTTGGTTTATATGGGTGACAGAGAAAGTGTATTTATGTGTGTGTGTGTATGTGCGTCGATTACATGGAGTTGTATTAAATGCTTTGTAAATATCTCTATCTGTGCAAATACGGAATTCATATGCACATATGTGACCATTCCTAGTTTTCTTATTAAATCATATACATAGATGGGATGGGGACTGCTGTTATGTTACAATTCCACGTGTACAGTATGGTATACATACACTGTATACGTAACTCTAGGAAAAGTTCATAAAGAAAGACGGTACAAGAGACGCATGTGACTGGGTTGGTTCCTTCCCCATTCCTCTCTCTCTCTCTCTTTCTCTCTCTTTCTCTCTCTCTCTAATGGTTATGCATGATCAAGGGTACATTTGTAGCAATAGTAGCAGTGGAAGTGGAAATATGTAGGAGCAGAAAGCAGACAGTATCTTACATACATACATAGAAACAGAATTCCCTTGGATCTCTCCTCTCTAGAGTAAACCGAAAAGCATGGGAGAGAGAAAGAGAGTGAGAGTGAGAGTTGCAAGTTTTGAGTATAAAGTATAAAGCTATAGTCGAGAGTGGAGGCATGGCATCATCATGAGCTTGCACCACACCAAAACTCTCAAGACATTCCCTCCGTATAAGCGAAAAACGTATTCCATTCAAGCTCCTTCCCGTTCTGACTCTCCTACTGCCCGCTTGAGCTTCACATACACCGGATGGTCTGGTTGTTGGTTCTTGATTCTCTCTTTCTCTCTTTCTCTCTCTCTCTCTCTCTCTCTCTTCAATCCTCGGTTTTGGTTCTTGGTTATTTTTTTTTGTCTATTTTCCATCCCTGATATAGCATTGTGTTTCTCTATCTGTCTCCAATGCCCAGGATAAAGGATAAAAGAGGGCCAAGAGACTCACTCAAACACACACACTGTTCTTCCACATTCACATCCACTTCCACTGATATTATCTGACCCAAATAGTTTCGCTTTGGCGGCTTTACTTTTCGTACGTTTTACCTACACCCAGCACATATATATATATATATACAGATATATATTATACACGCACACATGTGTAACGTCCATAAAATACTGACTACTAACTAGTCCCCATTACAACTCTATTCCTTTCTACAACTCTAACTCCAGCTCTAACTCTAACTCTACCCAATCTCCTACAATTCTCATACAGGAGGAGTTGCAAAAAACAAACAAAACCAAAGTCCACCACCAGTTAAGATAGAAAAATAAATAAAAGAGGAGGAAAAAAAGCCGGAGCATATAGTCACTGTGCTCACCTTATCTTGTACCTTCATCAGTGAGTTTGTATACAGTTGTCTAGTTGTCGTCTTCTCACCTCACCCCACCTCACCCCCCACCTCCGTATATTTATCTGTCGAGAAGGTAAAGAAGAAAAAAAACTGGGAGGTATAAGCAATGAGGAGCCATCCACCATTATTATTATTATTCCTACATTGACATTAGCAGGCAGGCGGTACACAAACTGTATAGAAATATATGTACAACTGAACAAGGAGTGATGGTGCAACGAGTATAGCCAAATACAATATGTACATGAACAGTTTACCATTTATACAGATAGTGATTAGGAGCTATCAAACGTGGACAGGGGCTATTGCCATACCACACAAGGACGACAGGAAGCACATGCGAATAAGCAATTAACTTCCATTCCATTCCCAAACTCCAACTTTTACTTTTTCTTCCATAAATCAACGTTCTTCCTTTAAGCATAGTTCCAGTCCCAAAATTAATTTCCAATGAGAGGACCATAATTTAAGAGTCCTCACAAATTAAAATCCGTTCTTCGTTTTTTTTAGTTCAAAATTTGAGTTTTTATTCAATTAATTGAATATTAAAAAAATTTAAGTTTAATTAAAAGGATTTTTTTAAAGAGTGGTTTTTCTAAAGATGTGATTTGATGGAGGGGAAGATGGAAGATGGAGGAAGGAAAGCTAGAAAGTTGACAACAGAGTCTTCCACGTCAAACCTTAATTCAGCGGGAGTGCAGAACTACAGAGTGTACACATTGACAGAATTCATCTAAAATCAATTTGAGAGAGATCAAAGAGAGCGAAAGCACGTTTACGTGACGAATGAACCACTTTTTATTAGTTATTAGTGAGGTGTAAAGTTGAGAGTTCAGAGCGAACTTCATTTCTCACAGGAGCAAAAAACACGGAGGAGATCCGGAGGAACGAGAAGTTAAATTTCAAACCCGTAACCAGTAACCAGCACTGGTGCTAAATGTATCTACTCAAGAGACAGGATGGAAAGTATCCCCAACTCTTCTCTCACTCGACCGTCGATCAGCTTCACCAAGTCATTCGATCGTCAGCGTAAATTGAAATCTCACTTTGGAAGCTGTTTCTGTTCGTTTTACTTCATTGCCATCAGTTTCAGTTTGGGATATCCGAAAATGGAGACATTTCAAACTGGCTCCTTGCCTGCCCAAACATTTCGACATTCAACCATTCGACTTGAACGTAGGAGTGAGAGCTAGAGCTATATCCAGAGAACCAACAGAGAGAAACAAAACTATACCGTGGAGCGACCGAGTGTCTCTTCATTCTACGCGACTCCTCTCTTCGCTTCGCACTCCACACACACACTCTACAGATTTCCAAGCGAGAGCTGTAAAACTCTTCACCTAACCAATTCAATCTGTCTCACTTTCTCTCACTTTCTCTTCCTGTTTTCCCAGAGACACGACTCGACAACAGAACCCAGTAAGATTAAAAATTTCACAATGAAGAGAATTCAAAGTGATTTGATTAACTTATATACTGTAAACGTAAAGGATTCTCAGGTCGAGTCCTCTCCATCCTCTCTATTTCTTTCTTTCTCCCTCTCGCTCTTTTGAAATCCCGAAATTGAGAAATTGGAAATTTTGTCAAACTTTATTGGGAATTTACAGCTCTTTCCCAAGACTTATTTATGTTTGGGAATTTATTTGAGATAACTTACACACGCTCTCCGTCATTCATCCAGACTAGAATTCGAATTCGATAAACTTAATTTGGGGGGTAGGCGGGAAATAAATTGGGAAAGACTCAAGATCTGAGATTTGAGAGGAGAAAGTAGAGAATACAAAAGAACACAGTGAATTCACGATTTGCCATTTACAATTTACATTTACACAGAGTGTTCAGACACAGATATTTGTAAAGAGAAAGTCAGTAGTTTTTTCCGGATTCTCTCCTCATCAAAGGAAATACGTAAAATTAAAGTGAAAGTTTTTTTTTGAGTGTGTGCTGTGAGTCTGTGAGTCACAGGGAAAGAAACTTGTTGACGTTTTACGCGTGTGAAATTTCTTCCTATTCATTTTATCGTTTCTATCCAACATTGAACATCCGAAATGTAGCCTACAGCGTAAAGCGTACAAGTGGATGAGTGTTAAGATTTGGATTAGGTATAATTGAGTGATTTGCTCTCTCTTTGAGCAAGGAAATTACTATCGTTTCCAAGTGAGAGAGAGAGAGAGACAAATAGTGAAGAAAAAGCTACACACGGCAAACTAAACTATATATGTAGAAAGTTTCTTTATGCTCGTTCAAACTAAGAAGTGAAAGTGTGTGGTGTAGTTTTTGTATACGCACACTCGGACGATTCCGTGTCTGTGTACAAAGTGCTGTATAGTTTGAGTGTCTGTAATTCATTTTTAGAAATACTCAATCGACGGCCAAACTTTCTTTTTTAATTCTGCTGTACTCATGACTTTTATTTTCATCACACATGGAGGAACGAGAGATGGAGAATGGAGAAACGCACGTAAACTCCAGTCGCGTACACACATTGAAACAGAAACAGACATATGTATAGACAGTGGAAATAAACGTACACAGACGTAGAACGTTGAACGTGAAACTGAAACTTTTTCCGTGTACTCGAATCCAATAAAAAATAATTCTCTGAAACTTTGACTAAAGATCTCTTCATTTTATTTATCAATCTCACTCTCACATTTTCCTGTTCTCGTTCTTTTTTCCCCTCCGTAACTCACTCACACACTCACTCACTCCCATACTTTCTCTTCGTTATGACAATAAAAACAACACCCTTCATCTTCAAACTCCTTTTCCACATGATCGTGTCCACCAATCTAACGACCAGAATATTGTGAATTCAATATTCCCTTCAAAGTTGACGGAGAAAAAAATGTCTCGTGAGAAAGTGGATTCCGTGAAGAGTTCTCTCTTCGTCTCCATTTTCATTACAAACTTTACGTACTGTATGAACAATCACAGTCAAAGTGATCAGTGATTATGGAGAAAGAACGACCATTTCCGGAATATTCCGAATTTTACCAATGTTACATTTGATACAAGTGAATTTATATATTTTCAAATCAAGGGATCCAGGTGATCCAAGATTGAAGAGAGGAATATTATTTTCCATATAGTGAAATAAAAAAAAAATAATAATAATATTAAAGGAGTCAAAATGAGTTTGAAACCACCACGGTCAGCGTCTGTTCGTTGGCATCAAAGTGAATTCCCGCTGGAACCAATTAGTCATCAACGGGCCTGTTCCCTGTATGTGCGAAGGTAAGCTCTCACTCCCTATATATCTTTCTCTCCCTTTCAATTTATTTATTCCTTTCCCTCACGTGAAATAAACTAATGCCATTTCATTTCATATACGATATATGTCAATTAAAAAAGAGGACTCAAACGGAACAGGGTAATTATCCCTCTCCGTATGATTATATAATATAACATTGCCGACACACAAACAGCGACAAAGAGTAAACAAAAAATACCATGTGTAACTACATAAATACGATATGACTATAAATATACAGACATATCCTTGGGTTATCAACGTTTTTGGTCGATATTTATAGTGGTGATGGTGGTGATGGGTGATGGTGAGTGAGTATGTGTATTCTGTAGTGGTGACTGAGGAGGACGGAGTCACTATTGCTGACGATGAGAGAGGAAAAATATATATATATGTATTTCTGTCATCTACAATTTGAGATTGAGACTTGCTTGTACTTACCCACACTGCTGCTCCTGCGAATGGGGAAATGATAGAGAATGAAAATGAAGAGAGTTATATAGTTGTGGAAATGATAATGACACTTATTCAACGGCACAGAATGAATTGCGACCTCTTTAGTCAAACTGCAAAATATTTCCTTATGGGTCATTTACTCTTAGCAATCATCCAAATTACTCCTCGTAATTCCTCATTCTCGATATAAAAACTCTATAATCAGTCGAATGTATAATACATTAGTATGTTTGTGAGTGTGTGTGTGTGTGGGTACTTATTTATTATTATTTCCTATCTCTTTACTACTCTCTCGCTAACTTTATTGTTTCATATGGTTGACAGTCAAAGGCTTCTATCTCTCTCTCTCTCTTTCCGTAATTCATTGGTAAATATTTCAAATGGAGCATGAGGTTGGAGTGAAAGTAGAGAGAAAGTATGGCCCACATTAATATTCTCACATGGAAACGTACATGTATCCTGTGTATTTTGTGAACTACTAGTACTTGTACTTGTTTTTAATGTAGACTCTTTCATTTGTAATTTTTTTTTACATATTGAGAATTATTAATTAAGAAACTTGCAGTACATTAATTTCCGGCGTTTATTTTGCTCTCGGAGAATTCAGGACGCTTCGAGCTATTTGCTTGTATGTAATTGTGTAGACTAACAAGAAAAGGACGTAGAAGAAGAAACTTGTATGTTTTATTATGTACTACACAGATTCATTGTTGCCAAGAGAGAGGGGGAGGGGGAACGGGGGAAAGTGCCAAGGGAAAAGCTTTTTATTGATGCTGATAAGCTGTGAAGCTTTGAGTGTTTTACTTTTAAATTTCACTTACAGTCGTTCTGGTTCTGCTCCAGTTCTTTAAGGTAAAGGAGAGGCCCCAACCGGCGTTTGTGTTTGTATATGTGAGAAAGTCATTTTAAATTTGAGGCAAGTTTCATTTAATCTGTAGTTTGTTGTTTGTACTTTGTACTGTTTGGCCGCCGTGGAAAATATTTGATGGGAAGAACGGTGAGCCATTGTAAAGTCAAAACATATGTATGTTCCATCAACTTTGTCGTATTTCCTCTGAATAAAACCCAAAGAGAAGGAAGTGAAAAGACTTCATTCATAATTTGAGTTTTCTCGGTAATTTGTTTGTAGTTGGCGGATTACGGGGATAAATAGTTTTGTTCTTGTTGTTGTTGTTTTACAGTCGTATACCGTTTCATCTTAAACTTTCACTCCAGATCCTTTTCTTATCTTCCCTTCCCAACATCTCAACTCTAAAGTATAAAATTCCACTACATAGTTTACAACTGTAAATGGAAATGAAAATGAATGCATTAAAATTGTATGGGGAAAACTAATATTCATTCATTACAAATAGTTTACTTCACATATGTGGGGAATGCATGAATATTTTGAGTGTTTATGTACAACCTCCAAGAAAAAAAACAGGGGACCAACCAAACAAACAAACCACGGCACATGGTTTAAGTAAAACGAGATATTTTCTAATTTCCTAATCCGCACATCCACATTCTAAATTCAACAACATGGAAAAATGGAATTAAAAACCCCAAACTCATTCTATCTGTACTCGAGTGGAATATAGAATAATTGTGATTTGTGATACAGCCAGCGTAGTATATAAAAAAAAATTAAGCATGATGATTGCATGTCTCAGAGGAGAAATGTTTGCATAAGATTATTATTATATTTCCTCCCAACATATTCTACTACAGCAAATATCAACAACAGACTACCAAATGGAAATGTACATACAGATAGAAAGAGAGAGAGAGAGAGAGAGGGACTCTCTCACTTTTTTCTTCCAACTCTGCACAAATACCTAGAATCAAAAGTAAACGGATTGTGAGGAGCGGAAAACTTTGAGGAAACTTTGAGTTTGAGTTAAAATCAGTCAAGGAGAAAATAGGGAAACTAGAGAAAATTTGGTTATCTATGCACAATCCAGTGTCCACACACACACAAACAAATACATATGGAAGAGGACTATCTGCAATAGTCGACAGGCAACAGTCGACGGAACACTGAAGAATTTCTCGGTTGGAAGAATAAAGAAGAAGGAGAAAACGGAGATTGTTTAGATTTGGATCATCTTGAGGAAGGATAAAGGGGAATTTTAGAGGAATATCCAAACTCCTTGTCGTTTCTCTTGTTGTTTTTCCTGCCGCTGCTGCTGCTGTTATTGTTGTTGTTGTTAGATCAGGAGCATACACAAGGAGAGAGAGAGAGGAGTTCACAAAGAACAAGTTTTATCAAAGTCGATGAATAAAATATAGATAAAAGTCATACGTTTGTTTTAATTCCCTCAAGGTTTTTACTCTTCCTCCTCATATCTCACTAGTCTGACAGATAAAATATAACAAAAGCACACACACACTCACGGAAACTCCTGTCTACGTCTGATTCTCACTCAGTGTGTAGTCAGGTTTGATTTTTATTAATTTATTTTCTTCAATTATTCCTTCACAGTCATATAGAGCTCCAAGACAAACAGACGAGCAAACAAAAACAGAAACAAAAACAAAGGCCTTATTCGTATGAGTACGATGAGGAAAAATTAGACATTGTATAGTGTATTCATTTTTAATATCCTTACGATATGTTATCCAACATGAGAACGTTGTTATGATTTCCACATCCACACAACATGTGATTTCTCTCGCTCTCTCTCTTTCTCTAAACTCGTTTTTCCTTAGTATTCCCATTGCTCATCCTTTTGAATTCCCTTCAGGATTTCATCCTTTGACTTTTGTCTATCAGATTTATTCTGTGACTTTTTTCATAGCTTACTGGTGTAACACCAAATACCCAATGAGAGAGAATTTCGAGGACGAACAAAAAAAACCGTAAAATGGGAAAGGCAAAGGGACGGATAGAAATAAAATAAAAGATGGAAAGAAGATGAAACAAATATCCATGTCACAGTTGCAACATTTGTTTGACAAGTAGAAGTAGAAATAGACGTAAAGGGAAAGAGGCAGAGACAGAGAAAGGGGGGGGGGAGAAAAGAAGGAGGAATATCCTTTGCTATGTACACACACACATTCTCACTCATTCGCTCACTGAACCCACGATAGCCAAAGCCAAAACAAAAAACAAAAGGACAATAAAAATGTGTCAAAACTTTCACTCAATTGAAAGTCCAAGGAGGAAAGAATTTTGTCTCGCTCTGTCTCGCCGCCGGCTTCCATTTACACAACAGCAGTAGAAGCAGTAGCAAAACAGCAGAAGCAGAGACTATAAAGATTAAATGTAATGAATACTTTACATGAATGCAAGATGCATCATTTATTTCCATTTGTAGTGGAAACAATAGTGTTTGTGTACTTTCCCGATGTGTTCTTGTGCAATATTATTATTTTAAGTGCCGATAGGCAAGTTGTTACACTCCTTAGTTAAAACAAATGGTGAGCATATTGTTTTATTTTATTTTGAAGGGTATACTTCAAAGATTATTATTAAAATATTTATACAAAATAACGATACTTTCACTCAAGCCGAGCTTCCTCTGGCGAGTGGAGAAAAAGTCTCAAAGACTAAAAGAAACGTTGTCACGATTTTTCAAAAAGGACTGGTAATCGACACCGTCGAGAACGCGTCCGGGTGATTCTCAACGAACACCGAAAGTCGTATTAATAAATCCTCGTCGGGTTCCGGATTTCCTGCACTCCGATTCACAATCGGAGCCAGCTCGCTTGCCTGAGGGGAAGAGGTAATTATGAAACAAAAACAGAATAATTTGTGGAACCAACTTAATCGGTTCACAGAACAAACAAACAAATTATCAAATACTGAAAGACTCCGGAGGGGAATACCCACTTGCGGAGAAGAAATCACTATCAATAAACAAATACACAAAATCGCACAGTGGGAATATTTAAGGATAAGATAGAAATTAATTCGATTTACTTTCTACTTTAAACGATTCCAAAATCCCTTGGAAACAATCGTTGTAATAGCAAAACAGTGATTATCCGGAAAATCGGGCGGATTCGACCACGTTGAAATCCTGGATTTTAATACAAGGAAAGGAGACTGATAACCCCAAAACAACCAACTCTCAACTGATTCGTTTCCAATTCGGATCTTCCGAACTTTGGATTTTCATCCAAACATTTTCTGTCTGTCTGTTCCATTTCCTCCTATTAGTCACCTTTCGATATATGACATAATAAAATGTAATAGCTATTGTGTGTTGGGTTAAATTTAAAAATGCTGATTACAATTTATATTGAGACGTGGCGTTCTACATTTCTAGAATCGGCACGCTTTAAATACAGCTATTTTCATCTCGACGATAAAAATGCTTCACAATGAAAAATATTTTCAAATCAATTAATTCCTA